>JAOQMS010106140.1:0-17849 GCA_027563885.1 Erythroxylum longipes | reverse complement strand
ATTTGAGGAAAGTGGAATAAAGACATAACATCTTTTGCTTGTGATTGTGAAATCTGAAATGGATTGTTTTAAAACTGCCAAGTCCTAGCCATAGGTAAATAGGCATGCCTAGAAGGTTCTGTAGCTGCTCTTGGACACATTTAAGGTGACGACACTTTGGTGTCTCCTGATAATGACACTTTGGTGTCTGAGACATAAGTCTCTCTTGATATTGACACTTCAATGTCTCCTGATAAGGACACTTCGATGTTGAGACATAAGTCTCTCCTGTTCTGTGATGCCAATAGGTATCTCCTGTTCTAGTCTTGTTATCCACTTTTGTAAAAAAGATAGGCAGGCTAACTTGTTTTGTGTTCCGATTAATGTTTAATTATGATATAAGCTAAGTTCAATTTTAATACAGCTATCGTTGTTTTGATATAAGAAATATTTGTTTAGATACTTTAAAGTTTTGTTTTTTGAATTCAATATTCTATTCAGATATTTATAAGTTTGATGTAAGTATATTATGTTATGATATGTGCTATTCTGTTCTGTTGCAAATGATATTGGAATGTTCAATAATTTGAACAATTAAATTATTTTAAGTTTTGTTAAGATCCAGTGTATGATTTTGCTAGACGATTGTTAGAGACAATCACCAGTTTATATGTTGTTTAGTTATTCTCCACTAAGCTATATGCTTAGCACGGTGGTTTTAACCCCGTGTAGGTTCTGATAAGAATACTTAAGACTGGGACAAAGACAACCCTAGGGGCCAAGAAGATTGTGTTTTTTTCTAGAAATGTTCAATTTGTTTTAAGTTTTCTTCAATGTAATGAGATATGTTGTATTTTGTGTTTTGTTTAATGGTTTGTAAAAACATTAATACATTTTGGATTTGGATTTAAGCCTTATATGTAATAAGTATCATGTGTATGTTATGTTCTTAATATGACCCAACCAATGATGGATGAAATGTATGATCCTTGAGTTTCTAGAAATGGTTTAGTATGTATTAGATTGCTTTGGTTCTATTTTGTGTAGCATCTACTTATCCTTCCGGGGGGTATGTGGGTGTTACAGCATCATGAGAATGCTAAACCTTGTCTGTTTTACAAGCTCAAGTGGATGAGCTCAAGAAAGGTTTAGAAGAGACACGTGAGGACATAATGTTGTGCAAGTGGGTCGTTGCTAGTGGCACCATTGCCACACCACAAGTTGTCACCACTCCAAAGGTGGATATCCCCAAGCCCAAGGAGTGTAGTGGTAAGAGGGATGGCAAAGAGTTAGACAACTTTATATGGCATATGGAATGCTACTTTGAGGCTTTGGATCTTTAAAATGAAAAAAAAGGTAAACATCACAGCCCTCTACCTTGCTAACCTCGCAGTTATTTTGTGATGTAGAAAGCACGAATAAATGAAGAAAGGCTCATGCTCCATCAACTCTTGGGAATAACTAAGAAATGAATTAAAGAAACAATTTTATTTTGAGAATATTACACATGAGGCAAGAAAATGCATGAAGGAATTGAAGCACACCCGCTCTATTCGTGTGTATATGGAGGAGTTATTTGGCCTAATGCTTCAAACCCTAAATATGAGCAAGGAGGACCTTCTCTTAAATTTCATATATATGCTACAACCGTGAGCATCACAAGAGATTTAAGGCCATGGGGTACAAGACATCTCTTCCGCTCTCACCACTGTGGAGACACTCCTGAAGTTTAGGCCAGGTGAGTCATCTAACCCTAAACCATTATTTAATAATAGTAAAGGTAGGGAAGCCAAGTTCTAAAAGGCCTCATAAAGTAGGGCGCCATCTAAGAAGCTACCACCAAGCAAGGATACAAAGAAGGGAAGCATGGAAATAAAGCCAAAAGACATGCCTTTGTGATAGTCCACATTAGGCAAGGGATTGTCTAAAGAGAAATTCCCTTAATGCTATGCTTGAGAAGAGGGAAAACCAAGAACAAATATACATAGGGTGCTTGCAATTACTCAACTTATTAAAGGTCAACCCTATCACTACTTCCAACCAAAGGGACCGGTCACTCATGTATATAACAGCTAGCATAAATGGCAAGGATGCAAAAGTCATGATTGAAACTGGTGCATCCCACAACTTTATCAAGAAGGAAGAGGACATAAGACTTAGCCTCAAATGAGAAGATGAGCAAGGGTACTCAAGATGGTCAATGTAGAGGCTAAACCTTTGGAAGGCATGGCTCGAGACGTGAAAGTTAGTCTTGGTATATGGCAAGGTAAGATCAACTTCTCCATTGTTCCTTAAATGACTTTATAGTTGTGCTAGGTATAGAATTCTTAAGACAATTCAACATCATCCTTCTACCTAGCTATAACTCAGTCTGTATAATTAATGAGGGAGGACCAAGCATGATTCCAACCGTGGCCAATCCTAGCACTAATGTCAAACAATTTTTGGCTTTACAAGTGGAGAAGGGCCTTAATAAGGGAGACACCACATACCTTTCCATTCTTTGTGAAAACAAAAAAGAGAGCCATTACAAAGATATGCCAAGGGAGATTACACAAGTCTTGGAAGTTTTCAAAGAAGTTATGCCACCCGAGCTACTAAAGAGACTTCTATCAAGGAGAGAGGTGGATCACAAGATTGAGTTGGAACCAGGTGCCAAACCACCCACAATGGCACCATATCGTATGTCTCCATCAAAGTTGGAAGAGTTAAGGAAACAACTCAAAGGTCTACTTGATGTAGGATTCATCCAACCTTCAAAGGCGCCATTTCGAGCACCCGTCTTGTTCTAAAAAAAGCATGATGGCTCCCTACAGCTATGCATTGACTATAGGGTGCTAAATAAGGTAACCATAAAGAACAAGTACCCTATACCGTTAATGCCCTACTTATTTGACTAATTTGAAGGAGCAAGATACTTCACCAAACTTGAATTGAGGTTGGGATATTATCAAGTAAGGATTGCGGAAGGTGATGAGCCAAAGACTACATGTGTAACATGCTATGGAGCCTATGAGTTTTTAGTCATGCCCTTTGGTGTCACCAACGCACCGACAACATTTTGTACTCTCATGAACAAGATTTTTCATCCATACTTAGATAACTTTGTGGTGGTATATTTTGATCACATAGTCGTTTATATCAACACACTCAAGAAGCATGTTGACCACGTAGGAGTTGTGTTCCAAGTTCTTAAGGAAAATGAGCTATACGTGAAGAAAGAGAAGTGCTCATTTGCCACACAAGAAGTCCATTTCCTCGACCATAAGGTCAAGGATGGAAAGCTATTTATGGATGAAGCAAAGGTGAAAGCTATTTAAGAATAGGAGCCTTTAACCAAGGTGAGTGAGCTTCGATCTTTTTTTGGTCTTGTTAACTACTATAGCAAGTTCATCATGGGATACTCTACTATATCCACTACATTCACCAATTTACTCAAGAAGGAAAAGACGTGGGAGTGGGATAAGCAATACCAACATGCTTTCATAAGTTTAACAGATGCAATCATAAAGGAACCCATTTTGGCATTGACCGATTTCTCTAAACCATTTAACGTGCACATCGATGCCTCTAACTTTGCTATAGGAGGAGTTTTGATGTAAGATAGGCATCATATTGCCTACGAGATTCGTAAGCTCAATGATGCCGAGAAGAAGTGTATCGTCCAAAAGAAGGAGATGATGACTGCCATCTATTGCTTGTGCACTTGGAGGCACTATTTGCCAAGTTTGTAGTAAAGACGGATAATATCCAAACCCAAAAGAAGCTAAGTCCCAAACAAGCCCGTTAGTAAGATGTTCTTGCCAAGTTTGATTATAAGCTCGAGTATAAGCCCGATATGGCCAACATTGTGGCAGATGCACTTAGTAGAAATACTGGGACTTACCACAATCGATTATTAGTGATTAAGACTCGCGCTTTACTGGGAGATTTTGGATTGAGTTATTCAAGCTTATGGGTTTGGCACTCCATTTCTCAACAAGCTTTCGTCCACTAATCGATGGGCAAATTGAAAGAGTCAATGCCTTATTGGAGCTCTACTTAAGACATTTTGTAAGTTCCAACCAGTAGTATTGGGCAAAGCTATTTGACGTGACCCAATTCTCCTACAACTTGCAAAGAAGCAAATCCACCAAATGAAGTCCATTCGAGCTAGTAATAGGGCAATAACTTATGACTCCTCACACACTCGTCATAAGATATAAAGGGAGCAGTCCATCCACATTCAAGGTTGCTAAGAGTTGGCATGAACAAGTGGACTTGGCAAGGTCCTATCTTCATAATACAACACTAGAGCCCCCGTGCTCATTAAGATCCTACCTTCACAACATAAGTCTACTTGGTCTCTACATAGGGGACTTGTAAGGAGATATGAAGGACCCTTTGTACTTGGTAAAATGGAAAGGACTACCCGAGAGTGAGGCAAGTTGGGAGCCAACAAACTCACCTTGGCAATTTGAGGAGCACATCAAGGAGTTCCATATGCCCAGCTCGACGAGGACGTCGACACCATAGGTGGGGGATAATGTCACGACTCGGGAATTTTAACAAGCATCTTATAGGCATTCTCCTTGGCTTTGTAGAAAAATATAGAGAAATGTAGATACATGTAAAGACTTGTAAAGAAATGTAGAAAATTATAAAAGAGTATAGGGTATTATGGAGAATTATGTAATATTCTAGAATACTATGGAAAATAGTAAGTAATAGTAAGGAGTTGGGAACTTTCTAGAATCCCCATTCTCTATATCTATAAATAGGCAAGGGTCCCTTATTTGTAACATCATCAAAAGCTTGTAATACTCTTCTCATTTAAACAAAATAAGTTCTTGTTTCATTCAAGATTTCTCTTCCATTTTGGCTTAAGGCTTACTTAGTTGCTCACTAAGGATCAAGAATAGCAACTAAGGCTACACGGTCTTGAGAGGTTTCAAGCAAGTCTATGACATTAGGAATCCACTGTCAGAAGAATATATTGTTGCCATGTGATGATAGAAAAGGCCCATAAAACTTATTCTTAAATATCAATCAACCTTCAATATTTTGTTGGGAGATATCTCATTTCTCCTTAAGATATTCCTTGTTCTTTGATATTGACCACAAGTAGTCAAATTTTTAAATAGAACAGGATGACGCATTAGTATTATCTTCTATCAACTTCAAACTTTGCCCTATCAACCTCACTTGGATGCCAAGTATCCTATAACAATACCTTACTATAAAATGACATTTTCCTAATTCAAAATTGTGTTAACTTCTTCGCATTCTTACAACACTTTAAACAAATTATTTATACATTCATCAAAAGTAGTGCCATTTATAAAGAAATTATCGATAAAAATTTCTATAATGTTCGAAATAAAATAAAAAACTATTATCATATAATGTTGAAAAGTAGTAAGGTATTATAAAGATTAAAAGGTATTCTCCTGTAAACAAAGATAAAATAAGGACATGTAAATGTAGTATTTTCTTGAACATTAAGATGGATAGGAATTTTAAAAAAAACTAGAATAACCATTCATGTAATAAAAATAATAATGCTTTGGTAACCTCTTAAGCATTTAATCAATAAAAGGTAAGGGAAAATGATCATTTTGGAATGCGTTATTCAATTTTCTATAATCTATGTAAATTGTCCAACTTATGCTTGTCCCAGTTAGTATAAATTCGTTATTCTCATTCCTTATAATAATCATGTCTCCTTTTTAGAAAAACTTTCTGCCCTTCATACAATAATAGTTCCAAGTGTAGCTAGGCAATGTCTTCTAAGAATAATGGGATTTGAATATCCTCCTCTATCTCTAAGATAAGAAATCATTAAAAATGAAGATTAACTAACCTTGATAGGTAAATCCTCCAATATACCTACTAAGTACATAAGGGACCAATATGTTAAGTGCAAGAAAATAATGGTGGGTTTCAAATACCCATCTTGAGATTCTTACAAATAGATAAATGCATAAGACTTACACTTATCCCTAGATCATACAAAGCATAATTTAAGTTCATAACATCAGTAACAAGAGTAATAAAGAAACTACCAGTATCTTTAAGTTTAGAAGGCAATTTATTTTGAATTATAGATCTACAACCTTTATTCAAAACTACAATTTTATAATCCTCAAGATTTTTAATAGAAAATAACATCTTAGAAAAATGGTACAAGAGGGTATTTCTTTCAAAGCATTTATAAAGGGGATCTTAGTATATAACTTCTAATCCAAAAATTTCTTAAATTGTTTATCAAGTTTATTCTTAGCCAATCTTTAAGGTAAACTCTCCTAACTTAGGTGTCACGCCTTGAATATTTATTCTTCTCAATTACTATTTAGTCTTATTGATTTATATTTTCCTATATAGTGTGTCTATTTCCAATTATTTTATTCTTGAACCTAAATTTTAATTAGTTTGCATTTTTATGCTAAAAAAACTAAATTTCAATTTTCATTGTAATTAGTTTAATGAGAAGAGATTTCGAGAATAATTGATGGAAATTGGGAATAAATTTGGTTACTTGAAAATTTTAGAAAAATGATTAAGAGTAATTGATGTTAGTGAATAAATTAGAGGAAAATTATTTTGAGGTAATTAGTGTGCTAATTAGGTGTTAAAATAAGTGGATATATTAAAAATAAAAAATTAATGGACAAATAAGGAGATAGAGTGAAATAAGTGGAAAATGTCTCATTAAGGGCAATAGTTGGAATCTTACACTAAGGAGCATGGATCAAAAATTTTAAAATACATTAATTAGGGTTTAAGAGCTATAAAATAGGGGGTTTAGGGTTAGAAGAGGATGCCTCCCTAGAAGAGAAGAGGAAAAGAGTGACGAAAAGAAAAGGAAAAGAGGTTTGGAGGAAGAAGAAGACTTGATTTCCAACAATAGGTGAGTGGGATTGCATACCTTCCTAAACCCCTATTGAAATAAACTTTTGTAATAATTTTAATTAAAATTTTACTATAAATACTAACCTTTTATGGTTTTTTATTTATTCTAATTTTTTGTAAAATGGTTTGAAAAAATATAGTTTAATTTGTGAGATATAGGTTAATAAGTGTAGTTTTTCTATTTTGGATGTTAATGACTTATTTGTTTTGTGCTAATTATTTTGAGGTTAAAAGTTGGGAATTTGATAAAGTGTAAAATATAAAAGCTTTAGATATACATGTCTATTTTATTTCCATAAAAATGCAAGTGGCCATATTTTACAGGTTAAGAGATATGATCAAAATTTTGAAACTGGTCTGTTTAGTAAGACTAAAGTTAAGCCCAAGATTATACTTATGATTTGAGTGCCTAGAGAACTTATTTAGAAGTTGGATAAAAATTGAAAGTTGTAGGTTTAGATGTTGAGTAATTTTCTATAAAATGGTTTGAATAAATTCATAATGATTTTGGAGATATAGTTGATTTACCATAGGCTTTTTAGGTTGTTACGACATTAAATGCATTTTGCTTTTGTGAGGAGGTTTAAGGGACTATAGTTATGAAATTTGGGAAGATGTTCAACATGAATGTGTGTGTGTGTGTGTGTGTGTGTGAATAATAACTATAAAAAGTAATTTGGTTTATATTTAAATGGTTTTCAAGTTATGCTTATTGATAATTTGTTGCTCTATAAGTAAATTTTGTGATAATGGTAAGTCATTATAAATTTCCCATAAAAAGGATACATATGGGAATTGAGAGAGATGCTTGAAATGGATGGTGTAGGAAATATGTGAATACTCATGAGTAATTTGCTAAGTTATTAACGTTGTTATGTATAAATATTGTCTGAATTATTAGATTGCGTTGAAATTTTATGGTATGCGACTTAAATTTTTTTTTATAGTAGAAATTAGTTGTTTTTTTTATAACATGTAGTGAAGTGAAGAATTGATAATAAATGGATTAATTAAATAAAATGAGCAAAAGACCCATGAAAGGTGACTTAGGCAAATTTCTTTAAATAAAGACCTCAATAAGGTGGCTTAGGCAAGAAACTTAAGTGAGGTGACTTAGGCAAATTTTCTTAAGAAAATACCTAAATGAGGTGGCTTAGACAAAAGAACTAAATGAAGTGACTTAGGTAAAATTTCCTTAAACAAAGACCTAGGTGAGGTGGTTTAGGCAAAAAACCTAAGTGAGCTGACTTAGACAATAAAATAAAGATCCCTTAGTTAAAAAGCTAATAGAAATGAATAAAAAATTGATGAAGGGCATGTCTAATGAAATTGAGCTACATAAATGCTTCATTCTTAATATGGTGTTGCTTATTTAAGGAAATGATATCTTTTTAAGTGGTTGATGATTATGGTAGTTGATGAACTTGTTCCTTTGATGACTATGATAATGCTTGATTCAAGATGTCTTGTTTAGACCTTGATGTCATAAGTTTTTGTGCAGCCTATGGTCATTGATGAACTTGTTCCTTTAATATTTTTGTACGGCTTCCCCATTAAAAAATCTGAATATGAAGAACTTATCCTCACTAGTCATAGTGTTAACATAACCAAACTTTTCTAGTTTGAAGTAGCCCAGTATTGGACCAAAGGGAATGCATGTCACTTATCAAAGAAGTAACCTACAAGCGAGGAATTCCATTTCCTGGGTCCCTTCTGAAGGATTTTAGGAAGAGGTGAAACTTGTTTACTTGGTTCAATTAGTTGAATGAAATGCAGTTTATCAAAGGTGGCAAGATCTCCCACTACCTTATTCCAAGCTAGGTTCTTCGGTGAAACTTAGACATCAAACTTTTAATTTTTAATTATCACACTTAGCAAGGATGCATAAGACTATACCACCATCATCCTAGGTTACATAAACCTAACAAGGATCACTTTAGATATCTAAGAGAGTTTTAACTATACTATAATCACTTTGGTATTATTGGAATTATTACTTTTCATTACCTTTATGGTTTTTGCACTTTGTGTAACTAGTGAATTGTTGATTGCTTCATAAAAAAGAAACAGCATTAAGGGTGTGATGGGTACATTACAAGAGAGCACGGTTTTGGCGACCAAAAATTTTGTCGCTAAAAGACATTATACTGTCGTAAAAAATTTTTTGTGATGGTAAAAGTTCATCTAACAAATGGTGGCAAAAGCCCTGTAGCAAATAATTATCTACGATGTTTTCTCCAAATCCTCTCTCAAATGGTTTTGCTATGATCACGTGTCCGTCGCAAAAAGAAATAGGAATGGAGAAACAAAATTGTCGTAAATGAAGTATTGCGATGTTTTATTTTCGTGGCTAGAGGTAATTAGCTTTGTTCGCTTAGGTGCAGGTAATAATTTTTAGTGACGATTTATTTGTGTAGCAGAAAATATTTTGCTACATTTTTGGAAACGTAGCTAAACGTTGTTAGAGACGTTTTGGGAAACAAAGGTAAAAAGATTTAGTGACGATCTTGTATTTGTAACTAAAAAGTTTTAATGAAGAATTTTTTTATTTATATTTTCTTATTACCAATTTATCATTTAAGTATAATTATTAATAACTTTTTTAATTCATGTTATTTTTTAAACTTGTTTTGAATTATAATTAAGTCAAAATTTTGAATTGTTGTTGGTATTAATGTTTGAATAGTAATTAAGTAAAATAAAAACACGTTTCATAATTAAAAATTAAATGCATTTTATAAAAAATGTAATTTAATGTTAATTACAAAAGTTAAGATAAAAATTTATGGACAAACTAAGGCTTCTCATCGTTACTACTGCTTACATAGTTTGACCCAAGTAATTGTTTGACCATCTTTTTAAGTTTGGTCGACTCTTTTTCAGTATGGTCTAATTTCTGCTCATTAAGTTGTAATTTTTCTTCATTACGATCTAACTTTTCTTCATTACATTGTAACTGAGCCTTAAACGACCGATTCTCCTCTTGAAGCGTCGTTACATATGCCGATCATGATGATAATGAACCAATTGGCTTAGGGTCATACCCAAGACCTTTGATATACCCTGATCTTATACCAAGGACCTTGTTGCAAATACCATCCACATTGGGCTTATTTCCATCAGACAAAGATCTCTACAACAACTCCTGCATCTTTTCCTACAATTTAAAACTCAAAATTAAGATGTAATTAAAATATTATTAGTATTACATAAATAAATAAACTCTAAAATTAAAATTTGTATACTTACATAATTATTTTACGCTTCTTCAGAAGTCTAGCCTTCACCTTCATTATAGTGTGTCAGTTTGTAGAGTGTGATCCTATCACACTCTTGTCCATGTAGTTGAATTTGACTCTGTTATATGAATTAAAAAATTGAAACATAATACATTATATTGTATTAACTAATATAATAATAGCTTCTAAACAAAGAACTTACAAATTCTTATCTTATGACAAGAAATGGTTTGGAGCCGATGTTATGAGGACTTTTCATTTTTAATCTATTAACCTTGGCTTTCTCACAGTTTTCCTAAATAAAGAAAAGAAATAGTCATTAAATGCAGAAAGAAAATTAATGGAAGCAAATGTGAAGAGAAAGAAGAAAAACTTTAACCTTCGTAAATGCCCAAAAATCACACATTCCGCTCAAATATTTTGGGTCACCCGTTGTGGAACATGTGTCCTTGCCTCCTCATCCGAAGGAAAAGACTTGTAGTATTTATGAAGTCGATAACAATGATCCTTCTCCCTTTATTTCAACATTAAAATCACACAACTTGAAACTTTAGGGTTCTCGATATCGACGATATTGAGCTTCAACTGTGAATAACATGTAAAGCTAACTTACTCTTTAAATAAGTAAAACAAAATTGTTTATAATAAAATGAATTGAAAAATTACCAAAACTTTGTCCAAAGCATTCTGGAGCAAGTTGTCTTCCTTTAATTACCTAGCATACTGAAGGCAAGACAATTCGTTCCTGACAACGATTCCTAACTCACTAGACAATTTTACTGATTGGATCTTGTCAATAGGACAACGTTGCATGGGGTCAATATGCATAGACAACTTACTGTTTATTGCAATATTCATGCGTTGCAAATTGGATCCTTTAGTAATACCTCTACTTCTTTTTCTTATGTTGGTATTGGAACCTAACAATAAAAGAATAATGATAAGAAAAAACACATTAAACATGTAAATGTATATTTGAGCATAACTCTAATTGTAGGTGGTTAACAACAACAGACCTAAAGATCTCTCAACAGTAGTTGAGGTAGATAGAGGTTATTATTGACTAGCTTCATCAGTGGATCAAATCGGCGGTTGTTGATCGATTATGTCGGATTAATTTAGTTGTTGTGGGGGAGGAATATCTTCGGTAGTTGTGACCCTTTTTCCCTTGTTTCTTCCAGGCGCTATTATATTGAATGTCTATAAATGAAATATCAACATTACACATAATCTTTAGTCAAACATCAACGTTTCACATTAATATTAGTTAAACATTAAAATTTTTCAAAAATATAAGTTAAACATGAACGCTCCGTAAAAAACACAAGTCAAACCTTAACATTCCGCATAAACACAACTCAAACACTAACATTCCACTAAAACATAATTCAAACACACACCAACATTCCACATGACAAAACTGAACGATACACCAATATTTCATATAACATACTTAAACCCTAACATCCCTCAATAACATAACTCAAACACACACCAACATTTTGCATAACAAACTCAAATTCCAACTAACATCCCTTATAACATAACTTAACAGCATGACTCCACAAAAACATAACTCAAACACACACCAACATTTTGCATAACATAAAATATACACCAACATTCTGCATAACTTAAATCAAACACCAACATTCCACATACATAAGGCAAACACCAACAATCCACATAAACATAAGTAAATGGAAAACGTTTGCATAAACATAAGTCAAACATCAACATTCCGCATAAATATAAGAAAACATCAACAATACGCGTTAACATAACTTAGATATCAACAATATGGATTAACATAACTCAAACATCAACATAACATTTTAGAGAATATAAACAATTTATTTACCTTTAACCATCATCATCATCAAGATTTTGAAAATCATCATCATTAATTACATTATCATTGGACTCTTCATCACTAATATATTAGGCCAAAGTTGATGAGATTTTTAGATTGTCAATAGTAATAACATTTATCACTTTTGAGAATCCGAAACACCAAGACCTATCTGAATATTAAAACCAAATCCAGATCAGGTTATACCTTTTTATAACAAAAATATTCAAAGAAACTAGTAGCGTTGGGAAGAGTACGTCAAGTGTCGCGTCGCTATTGATATCCACACTCTCGTGAGACTAAACAACCCCTTCTGATGTGCTAACACCACTTTCTGAGACCTCTCTCTCTCTCTCTCTCTCTCTATTTCTAGTAGAAAATGTCTCCTTTAGGGTTTTTGAGCAGATGAGATTCTTCAGTCTTCAATTCATACTATATATCCATATATATAGTAAAAACCTAAAGCCCAAATCTGATTAAAGCCTAATGAATGTTCAGTCTGCTTGGTGTACGACCTTGTAGGCTTATTTAATATTAGCAAGAGACCTAAACTTCTTTTAGGCTCATAAGTTATAAGCGGTCTCTAGCAGACATAATAACTACCCAATATTAAATAAGGTTAGAATACGACACTACCTAAATCACAACTGATCAATTAGAGTACATTCTATAATTGGTTAGAGGGGCATATACCAACAATCTCCCATTTACACAAGAACCAGTTATCCTCAAATAGTCCCTTTGTTTCATTATATCTCGATTGAGCATAAGGTAGGAAATAATGTGATCCTTACTAGGCGCAATCATGTTTCTCGATTTCTGAGTTAGACAGTGAAACAAACGACAAACATTCACCTCGTTTATACACGGCTATACAAATTTTCAGTCTTAACCATGATTTTGAATACTGCTTCGTACTGACAGAAAAACGGTATAAAATAGGGGTACTTATGTACCGGGTGTAAATATCGGTCAGTCCCAGCATATTTCGTCTGGTACTAGCCGAATACCGGTCATATACTGATCAGTATCAGAAATTTTTAAAAATATAGAGACTAAGTTGCAAAATTTTCAAATTTTTTTAAAAATTTAACTCCTGCCTCCCCCACCCCTCCTCCTTTTATAATTTTCAAAGTTTTTTTTAATTTGTTACTTGGTTAAACTTTTATTGTGATTTTTTAATTTTTATTTTAAAATAAAATAAATATTTTATTACTAATAATAATTATACATTAAATACAAATTAAATATAAATTATTTTATTTAAATTTTATTTAATCTTTTATATAATATTTATTAATAAAAATATTTTATTTTTAAATTAAATAAATTAAAATTTATTATTTATAAACTAGTATTTATTTTGTATATTTTTAATTATTAAATAAAATTTTATTTGAAATATATAATTTAAAAATATATTAAAATATAATTATATTTATTAATAATTATTAAATTAATTTTATAAATTAAATTAAATTAAAATATTTATAATTTTAGTAATAATTAATTTCTGAGACCTCTCTCTCTCTCTCTCTCTCTCTCTATTGCTTCAGCTTCAGGTACATATTATTCTTTTTGGGTTGCGTTTGATGTGTTGCGTGTAGACGTGATTTGGGTGTTGTATGCTTTTGATTCTTGAGGTTGAAAGTGAAGAAGTTCTGTGTGTTTTTGAACATCAATTGTGGAAAATAAGTTGAGCATCTCCCTTTGGGTTTGGGAAACTCATCCCATTCCTTTCCTAAAATTTATAAAGATTCCATGAAGTTTGTATTTGCAGATACATGTATGTGATGCGTAATCCAAAATTATTTTCAGTGAAGTTGGAGTTTTTTCAGGAAGTAGTTTGGCCTTTTCAGTGTTTCCCAAGGAATTTGCATCTTTATGATGCTGTTTCTGCTAACTTTAGTTTTACATTGAAACCATCGGAAGAAGTATGCTTATTACAAAGCTCCCCTTATCAAACTCCGGATACCTTAAATCCTTCTTGTTAAACTTAACTCCTCTCTGTTTCTTCTTATCTATGGGATTACCATTCCTTGAGCTAATTTGGATGTTTGCTATAATTGATACTCATGTCAAATTGACATTTGTATAATATTGAAAAGGGGATGACTGGTAAATGGTCATTGACATGGAATTTTGATTACTAGTTGATACTTTTATCTATTCTGCTTTTTCATTTTTTCATAAACGTAGTAGACCACGGATAGTTGAGTGATTACTTACAAGTGTGATTTTATGAAATAACAATGGGGATAATGCTACTGTTGGTTCAAAAGTGTGAAAGACCTTCTAGACAAAAATTTCATGTTGTACCCAAATAAGAGAATGACGGTTTCTCAGACACTAGCTCATCCATGGTTCATGGGCAAGTGAACCATGTTACTGATTTTCTGACTCAAAGAAATGATGTTGCACTAGATAATTTGTACGTTATGACCTAAATAACATTCAGAAATCTAATCATTGAGAGTTATATGTCTTTTATCTTCTCTTCGATGGATCATAAGCATTAGACAGTTCTAAGGCTCTGTTGAAGCCAAAAGTGGTGTTTTTTTTTGGGACTTTTACTGGAGGTTATTCACGTCAAATGTAGTGTTTCTATCATAAAACAACTTGCCAAAGGCTTTTTTTACACCTTGTAATCATTGTTGCTAGTGTGAAGTGCAAGTAGGCAAAATTCCTATACTGTAAATATTCAGTCTAGACCAGACTTGGATTTGCTAACATAAAAGAATATAAGATTCTTTTTCCGTTGAGAATAGATGGAATAAATTAATTTTATTGTAAACTTTCAATGTTTGTCAAACACCAGAGGTTTTTGGTAGTTCTCTCCAAAAAATCCAACTTTTCTAGTTGAAGTTCCCACATTAATCACCTACAGTAATTTGGAAGTGCTATCATAAGAGTTCCTAATTAAATGTGTTCCATGCATGTGCAGAAACTAATATAGAAAACCTTGCTTGTTCAAAGTATAAGGATAAAGTTAAATTCTTCACCAACAAATCACTTCATGCGTAGAAAGAAATCAGAGAGAAATAGTTGTTTCCAGCCACTGAAAACATATCAATCATCTGCTTAAGAATAAAAGGATGTTTTTACATCTATGGCATACGCAAACATGGAACTGAATGAGAAATACAAGCTTGAACTTACTAACTCCAGATGATCATCATCATTGATATCCCCGCTAGTGTTTTATAAACACATCAAGCCATGGACGGAAGCAGAAACTAGTTTGTTTTGATACCCAGGCACAAAATGAACCTATCAAAAAAAATAAGAAAATATGATGAGGTTCTAAATCACGTAACATATTATATGTATTACGTATATATACATATACGTATATATATATGTATGTATTACGTAATATATTAGTTGCTTTCCATAGCTTGAGTTGCTTGCTTCATTTTTTCCCTTGCAATATGATCAATCTTTATAACACTCCCTGCCGTGTCGTAGTAATGTGAACACCTGGACAGTACAACCTTTGATGTTCCTTTGAGGTGGATATGCGTTGTATTATCACTTTTCATATTCATACAAAGCCAACCAAATCTCTTCATCTGATCAAAGGCTTCAGTGTAGAGGATGTCGCGGCCATTTTTGACTTCCTTAACATCCATGCGAATCTCTTGAGTGGCCCAGGAAATAATTGCTTTTTCTATAGGATTCCAAATGAAAGAAGAATCTTTTGATGGGGACTGATTAATGCTCATTCCTATTTCTTGTTGCAGTAGTTCAATTACAATTGGTACAACTAAAGAGTATGCTTCTTACTCAATAATGTTAGGCCCCGTTTTCGGAGTCTAACTCCTACTTGCTCTGATACCAAACATTTTGGACCCCATTTCCAGAGTCCAACTCAGAGGTCATAAAACGAGAGCTTATTACCATAACGTGAGCGTAATCCAATGAAAAACACCTTAACCATTATTAATTTGTCATCATGCTTTTATCCCATAATGCATCTTACTTATATGTCACCACAATTCCTATTCAAAATTCATCATCTCTAATCGATAGCTTTTTCGAGTATACCAAATTTCAACTCAATCTTATCCAAATGCAAAATCATATGTCTGTTAGTGGGCATTTTGTATTAATTTTTGATACATAAATTGCTAGACTCTTGTCCATTTAATATTTAAAATGCACTAATTAAAATTTAATTGTTTTAATTTTAGGGACATATTGGATTTGGAATGTTCAAAAGCATCAAGCAAGAAAAGCTCTACATTAACGTGTGCATGTTTTTGCATTCAAGAATGTGATTTAATGGACAAGCTTGCCATGACAAAACAACAACGTTAAAGCTGGCGGCATGCATAAGAGTGGGACCTTGGAAACACCTAGGAGCTTAAATAAATATTAAGTGGAGAAGAAACAAAAGAAGAAGACCTTGGAAACACTTAGAATACAGAAATTAGTGGCTGTGTTGAAAAAAAAAGACAACAAGACTGCATAGACAACAGTGAAAAGGTTGTCGGCATAGAAAGATGAGATGAGAGCTGCGTAATAACAGGGAGTGGCATGAAAAGAAAACAGTGAAGCCAGCAGGAATGGCGTGAAAAGAGGAGAGCAAAGAGCAGCTGCGTGACTTTTAAGGAGTAGCGTGAGTAACGTTGAAAAACATAACAAAAAGAGAGAGCTGCGTTTATTGAAAAAAGAGAGGAGAAAAAAGTGATTGGCAGTTGGTGGAGACTCACAACGTGACAGCTGAAGAAGTTGGCAGCAAGTGGCGTGAAGAAAAAAAAACGTGAATAGCTGGGAGAGAAGAAGGAATCACGCAAGAAAAAAACCCACCCAAAAAGAAGACATACACACACAACGTAACACCAAGAGGAAGACAGCTGTTGAAGAGAGCTGCTGGTGGCATTCATAGAAGAATGGCGCAAGTGGGAATAAAAAAAATGAAGAAACAAAGGAAGCAAGTGGCAGCATAAGAGGAGAAGAACGTGAATAGCTGGAGGATTTTTTTTACACTAACACACAGCCCTCTCTCAAGACTCACCACACACAACGTTATAGCCCTCACCATACTCCTCTCTACTCACGTTGCACCATCAAGATACACTCTCCACTCCATACACATGCAAGCAGCTGGTGGAGAACATTGGAGCTGATGATTAAAAAAAAAAGATAAAACAAGTAGCTACGTGGAAACAAAAACAGGGACACAAGAAGAGAGAAAGAACGTTGGCAGCTGGTGATTTTTGAAGAATAACGTAGCAGCTACAGTGGCAAGGAGGGAGTAGAGAAAATTTAGCTGCGGAAAAGGGGTGTTTTAAATTTGTTTTCTTAATTTATTTTTTATTCCTTATTTATTTTGATTGTGTGAATTTAATCAATGCAAACATATGTTATGACCATGATTTATGTTACACTGATGAATATGTATGAGTAAGTTTTTCTTTTTCGGTTAAGGTTAAGATTGATATTGGATTAGGACAATTTTTGTGATATTGATTTTTGCTTGATTAAATGCATATTTGGTCCTAATTTAGCTTGATCACCTAGATTAAGACTTTAGATGATTAAATGCCACAACCAATGAGATTTAGTTTGTTGGAAAATTAATCAAGCAACATACTTGAGACTAAAGTGTAGACCAATCTTAGGATCTTGTATGAGGATCCCTAAGATTAACGAACTTAATTTTAGGCTTCTTGTATTTAATGCCTCTTATTCCGAATTATCTATGAACCAAGTAGGTGACTCGGATTTAGAAGAGAAGGGAACACTCATAAACATTGGGTTCACCTTGCTTAAGTGAAGTATTTCCTAAATCAATTAACCGTTACGATTTTATTTTTAGTGTCCAATCCAATTGAAATCTAATACCTTAACCGATTTTTGTCATTTGATTAAATCTAGTCTTT
>JAOQMS010106119.1:0-17850 GCA_027563885.1 Erythroxylum longipes | reverse complement strand
CAATGTCTTCAAATTCTTCAAGAATCTCCAAAACCCTAGTTTTTCTCTTCTTTCTCCACTTCTCTTTCTCTCTTCTTCCACTCACAATTTTGCTTACCACAAATGAAAGACTACAATTAATTCTTCCCCTTTTATACCTTGAGTGAGTGAGCAAAGCCCACTATGCCCTTCCATTTACACCTAATGTCTATTTAAACTTTAGTGATCTTCCAAAATACCCTTATGCATTCTTAATTCTTCATTTTAACTTACACCATACTATACTCTAACTTAATCTTAAATTTTCCATTTAATACTTCTAATTCCATCAGTCCATGCTATAAATCCTCCTAACATTGACATGCTAATTAAACTCCAATTAAAATTATTTATCTAGCAAGACCACAAAATTTATTCAAATCATGCTTACTAAAATAAAAAAAAAATCGGGGCCTAACATCTTTACAATTAATTCATTTTAATATTTGGGGACCCTTCCCATCTTTTCTTCTTTCTTTATTTCAGTATTTTATTGTTTTTCGAATGAATTTAATTGCTTTACATAGGTTTATCCCTTAGTAAAAAATCTCATACCTTACTTCAATTTCCAAAATTTCAAAACTATCATTGAGAAGTTTTTCTCTACCATAATCAAAAAAATTTAATGTGATGAAGCTTTTAAACTTATCAAAGGTTCCTTTTCCCATTACCTCTCTACCAATAATATTACCCTTTGTTTCACTTGTCCTTATACCCCTAACAAAATGGTCTTGATGAGCATAAAATTTGTCATATTCTTGAGACAGGCCTCACATTGCTTGTTCATGCTTTTATCTCTAAGATCTTTTATCTAAAAACCTTTCTACTACTGTCTATCTTATCAACCTTCTTCCTACTCCTTTTTACACCATAAATCCCTATCTGAACTCCTTTTTTCACACTAAACCTGACCTTAATCATCTCTATGTCTCTGATTATGCTTGATATCCCTTTTAAAGCTCTATTCACCGTGACAAACTAACACATAAAACCATAACATGTGTTTTTCTTGTCTCTTCTCCTCAAAATAAAGGTTATTGCTGCTTTGATCCTACCACCTTCAAAATTAAATCAATCTTCATGTTTATTTTCTTGCAACTATCTTTCTTTATGCCAAACCTCCTCTCACCATATCTTCCTCCTCTCCTTCCACTTTTTCCTCCATTATTTCATTGCCTTTACCATATCTTCAGCCACTACCATAGTTTTCTAGCCACAGTCTCCTCTTTGCCTCCTATTATCCAACCTATAATCACATGTCCATGTGATCACATCTGTGTTATATTTCCTACTCCACCACCATACACAATTCTAGCATTCCTGATCCTACATTTTTTTTACTTAATTTTAAAAATTTCTAACTAGTGTCAAGCCATGCTTGATGAGTTTATTACACTTCTTTGCAATTATATGTAGATTCTTATCCCCTCACCAAAATACCAACATTGTTGGTTATAACTAGGTCTTTTGTACCAAATGCAACCCTTATAGTTCTATTTGAGTGTTACAATGTGCATCCTATTACCAAATAATATTATTAAACTCTAGACATTGATTTCATTTAACATCTTTAATCTGGTAGTCAGACCTATCATAATCTGTATCATTCTCACTCTATCCATCTCCAACAACTACTCCATTTACTAACTCAGTGTCAATAACGCCTTGATTCATGGTATCTTCATAACCCATTCTATATGTCCCAACCTCCTGAATTTCAAGATCCATATTACCTTCATCATGTATGTAAACTCTAAAAACTGTTTATAGTCTCAAATAAGTTCCTAGAGCCTAGTTTCATTGCTTAATTAAAAAAATCCTTATCTCAAGCTTACTTTATCCAAATCTAATCCTTCTCTCTTCATTTATAACATGTCATCCTATACAACCTTTCTTTTAGTTTACATGGATGATATCTTGGTCATTAGTTCTTCACCATCATTTATTTCCACACTTACTAATAATCTCAATACCACCTTTTTCATTAAAGACTTAGGTCCTTTCCATCATTTCCTTATAATTGAAGCCTAAGCTACTTCCAATGATGATCTTCTCACCCAACACTAATACACTAAGGGCCTCCTTCTTCACATAAAACTTGACCACTCCAAACTTAACCCTACACCTATTACTCCTACTTTCCCACTCTCAAACAATCATGGCACTCCACTTCCTGATCCTACTAAATACTATAGCACTATTAATGCTCTCTAATACCTTTTTCTCACTAGAGTTGATATCTAATTTGCAATCAATAAAGTCTTTCAATTCCTATAGTGCCCTATTGATATCCACTATATGACGGTTAAATAAATTTTATGTTATCTTTTCTCCATATCCTCATATGAAATTCACTTCATCAGATCCACTTCACTTTTCTTACAAGCTTACTGTAATGCTGGCTAGGTTGGTTATCTTAATGATTGGCATCCTACATCTGGATACTATATCTTTCTTGGTCTTAATCTTAACTCTTAGAGTGCTAAGAAATAACCTAATTTTGCTAGGTCTACCACTAGGGTTGAATATAGGAGTATTGCTCTCACCATTATTGAGCTTTACTGAATAATCTATCTTTTAAGAGAACTAAGATTGTCTCACCTTTCCCCTACCTCATAGTATGACAATATTGGTTCCACATGTCTTGCTTCAAACTTAATATCTCATGCTAGTACCAAAAATATTAAGATAAATGTTCATTTTGTTTTCGATTTGATTGCTCGTAAAGCTCTCTATATTGAGCACATATCTTATTTAGCTCAGATTGGTGATGTTATGATTAAAGCTTTGTCCTCCTAAATCTTTCATCAACTTTAAGATAAGCTCACAATCTTATCCACTCGTGAGCTTGAGGGGTTGATAACAAAACCAATCTTATTGGATCCTATATATGAATATTCTCTTGATATTATCAACTATAACTATGATTTAAATCTTTTTAGTTGTACACCTTTTCATGTTTATCTTTTACATCATAACACTACATATAAAGAACCATCTATTTTGCAAATGGCATCAATACATAAACAATACTTTCTTCTATTAGTAATTATGTTATCAATATCCATATGAAGGAACTTTTATATACAAGCCCGAATGATTATGGTTTATACTCAATATTATTAGAACTAAGTGTATAGTCGAGTGATCAAGCTTAAGCTATGATAAGTTCCTTGTCTCAGTGGAGTTACAAACTTAGTTATGCTAATTTTTGCACTATCCAACAAGCTCTTTGTTAGGCTAAAATTTCGTATTCTAACGACAATAGTAGTTCATATTACACATGCAATATTAGCTAAGAGTCATAAACCATTTTTTTAACTTTTAGTTTTCATACCAAGACTCATTTAAGTTATGATTATAAGGTCCATGTCTAGTTGATTTAGTTGATGGAAACAAATATTATGTTTATTTTTGGATCATTTTAACTAACAATATTGTATTTATTGCATCAAATATAAGTTTAAAGTTTTATTTATCTTTATTAAATTTCATTATCATGTGGAAATTTTTTTAATACATCAATAAAATTATTTTAGGCTAGTTAGCAAGGGGTGTATCATGCGTAAAATTCTTATATTTTAAAGAATGGGATAACTTTTAGGAGTTCTAGTCTTAAAATATATAAATAAAATGGATGTGTAGAGAGGAAACATCGTCATATTGTTGAAACTGATTTAATTATCTTAAATCACTCATTATATCCCAAAAAATTATAGACTCAAGCTTTTGATATTATTATGTATGTTATAAATTAGCTCCTTACCCCTCTTTTGAATAATAACACACCATTTACCAAAATTTTTGGAAAGAGTCCTAATTATAGAATTTTTATGTCTTTGGGAGTTTATATTATCCTTACTTATGTTCCAATGTTTCTAATAAATTAGGTTTAAATTCCAAAAATTGTTTCTTGTTAGAATATAGTTAAATGTAAGGGCTTCTTTATCTTGAATTATCTTCTGATAAAATGTTCATCTCACACCATATTATTTTATTTGAACATGAGTTTCCTTTTACAAATAAAATTGATGATGTTTTCAATGTTCAAAAATCTACACCAACTATGATTTTCTTACCCTTCACATTACTCATTTCACCAATAACTAAAATTTTGCATCAACCTATTCTTATAAAAAATCTCAGAGCAACTCCAACACCACAAATAACCTTACTAAGTTTATTCTTATCTAGTAACCAATAACCTACTGCTTCTCACCTATTTCCAAACTCAAACACAACAATGTAATCCTACAAAAACATAATCCTTACCCATTCCAAACTAAAATTCACCTAGATTATCTCTTGTTGTTGATTTATCCAATTATAAACCCAATCCAACCCAACCTACCATACTCTCCTAAAGCTAACTAGAATCCAAACTGGTTCTCTTAAACCACATGCTTTCACCATTATATGTTTTCCAATTACCAAATCTGCTATATAGAAAGAAGCTTAAAAATGTAAAGGTGGAAAAAGGATATAAAAAAGGAATATTTGGCAATGCAAAAAAATAAACAATGGACTCTTGTACCACGTAATTCAAAACATAATCTAATTAGGTGTATCAAATCAAAATATATAAGAATGGATCATTGGAATGCTATAAAGCACAGTTGGTGGCGAAAGGATTTCACCAAAGACCTAGTATTGACTAATATCACACTTTTATTCCTATGATTAAATCATAAGCAATCTGTTTAATTCTTGGTTTTCACCAATGACCTAGTATTGACTACTATCACACTTTTAGTCCTCTGATTAAACCATAAGCAATATACTTAGTTCTTTCTCTTATGGTTTCCAATGGATGGAACAAAACAACTTGATGTTTCTAAAGCATGTTTGCTTAAAAAATTAAAAGATGTTTATATGGCACGACCTGTAGGCTTTGTTGATCCTAAGCACCTAAACTACTTGTGCAAATTAAATCGGTCTATCAACATAGCCCTGAGATAATAATTTTGATGTCTCCCTGAAGCCTTGCTTCCTCTCAAGTTCAATAACTCCAAAACAAATAGCTCACTTTTCTTTTATAAGCAAGTTTTTTTTCTTTATAGATCACTTTTCTTTTATAAGCAAGTTTTTTTCTTTATTCTATTTACTCTACGTTAATGATATCTTGTTAACCAAAAGTGATTTTAATTTAATTCAAAGAATTACTCATCAACTGCAACATTAATTTTCATTAAAAGAACTTGGTAGATTAAACTCTTTCTTAGCATTGAGGCTTTATGGTATCAAGATAGGTTACTTCTCACACAAATTAGGTGTCTCAAAGAGTTATTAATTCAGGCTAAGATGGAGAATATCATCTCCCATTAATCTAAAATAGTAGTTGACTACCAAAGAGTTTATGTTTGACATATGAGATATTTTCCATAATTTGGGTAGTTTTAATACCCATAAATGGTCTAACATTCTATCGAAAATAGCCTCTCTACTACGTAGGGGTAAGGCTGCATATTATTAAACATCTACAGACCCTATGACTTAGCACGATGACAATTAGGCGTTGATGATGATGATGATAAAATGGTCCAACATTCAGTAATTCGTGGATAACAATTTCTTGATTTTGTGGTAACTGCCAATATGCTTGATGGGAACACATTGATATAT
Organism: Erythroxylum longipes; assembly: GCA_027563885.1. Lineage (NCBI taxonomy): Eukaryota > Viridiplantae > Streptophyta > Magnoliopsida > Malpighiales > Erythroxylaceae > Erythroxylum > Erythroxylum longipes. The sequence continues at coordinate 12,210 of JAOQMS010106119.1, read as the reverse complement.
TTTTGCACTGGTAAAGTTTTGGGTCCCTAAGCTCCTTTTTCCCTTCTAAAAATAAATCATCATTTTGGAACTGCAAGCTTAGAAGAACTCCCAAAAGATAGAAAATTTGAAACTTTACAAGCAAGAACAACAATAGTAGGAGGTACATCAATTTATTTCGCGTTCAATTTATTTATGATTATAACATATGTTATTGTTGAATATATGTTGAATTAGCTTACATTTGGCATCGAAGCATTAATAACCTCTTCCTTGCTTTAGTTTTTGGAGAATTTTGAATTCTGAAAAAATTTTCGAATTCAAAGTTTTTCATTTTAGAGTTATTTTTGGAATTTTTTAAAATTAAAGTTAGAAATCTTCAGTTAAGTGTTTCGGGTGTGTTCCCATATGTAAAAATCATTTTTAATGTTATTTTTTTGATCTAGTTTTGTTTTGTATCTGGAAGGTCATGGACTGATTTGTTATGACCCGATTAAAGGTTAAAGAAGACCCCTTTTATTAAACAATGTTGATTTTCTATTAAAAAAACTTTGTGATGCAATTATAGAGGCTCAAACCTGCACTCATGTGGGACGCATGATGGGCCTCTAACAATATAATTAAAGGTGATAGCCTTATAAGTTGTGTGTTGAAATTATATTTGTATAAACAATTTGGAAGACTTCTATATGAATTGGTTTTCAGTTTTTATTCACTTATAACTTTACAAGTTGTGCATTGAAATTATATTTGTATAAAACGTTAAGAAAACCTTCTATATGAATCTGGTTTTCAATTTTTATTAACATAATTATTATGTCTATATTTTTGCAATGTGGATAAAATTTTGGATAAAATGTTGTAATGATTAATTATTAAGGCTTAATCACAGCAACCCTAATTATATAAAATTATATGTTTACATAATCACATAAAATGTTGAACCATTAATTATATTTAATTATTTTAGTACAATAAATTTCATCTTGCAGGAATTTTTATTATATTTGAATGATTAATTAGGATAAAATATCAAATTATATTTCCTAATTTGCCTATAGGTATTAGGAATAGGAATAGGAATTGATAGTTTTATTATAAATTTTAACATAAATCTGTTTGAATTAAAAATTTAACTCACAAACAATTTTTTACATAATCACATAACATGTTGAACCGTTAATTATAATTAATTATTTTAGTACAATAAATTTTATCTCGCAGGAATTTTTATTATATTTGAATGATTAATTAGGATAAAATATCAAATTATATTTTATGACACTTGATTTATGTCTTTAAATATATTTTTTATATTGGTAAAAGATATATATTGTTTGTTAGGCTCAATTTATTAATAAGTAGCATGTATGTTCAAATTATACAACTATTTAAACTGTTAGTTTCTTTGATATAAATTGTACAATTCCTAAGTTGACAGGTGAAATCTATAAGAGTTGGAAGGACATAATTCCTCTTTATCTAGAGTAGATGGACATTGATTATGCTATCTTGAAGGATGAACCACCTAAGTTAACTGAAGTCAACACTAGAGCTGAAATTGTTCTTTAAAAACATTGGAAGCAATCTAATCGTCTAAGTGTTATATTCATAAAAACTAGAATTTACTGACATTTGTGGTTTTATAGAATAGCATGACAGTGTCTATGATCTAGTAAAGGCTATTGATGAGCAATTAAAAAATTTAGAAAAAGCATTTGTCAGCACTTTGATTATGAAGTTTTCATCCACGAGGCTCATCGGTGTCCAAAGTGTCTATAAGCACATCTTAAAGATAAGGGACATTTCGAATTAGCTAATGAAACTCGAGGTTGAGATGTCTGATTCTTTCCTTATGTATTACATTTTGAACACCCTTCCACCATCACATGAACCCTTTAAGATCTCATATAATGTACATAAGGATAAGTGGTCAATAAATAAATTAATGACCACATGTGTTCAAGAGAAAGGGATATTGTTTATGGAATAGGGAGAGACTTTGTAGATTGAACATTTGGTTGTTCAAGAAAAGAAGAAAAATCAAGCCAACTGAAGGGAAAAATTCAAATACTTGCCTAGACTAACATTAAAAAGAAATCCAAGTGTTTCTTTTGCAAGAAAAAATTACACATGAAGAAGGATTGTGTTAAACATAAGGAATGCCTTAAAAAGAAAGATAATCTAATCTCACTAGTTTAATTTGAATCAAATATAGATGAAGTTTGTCATGACATTTGGTGGATTGATTATGGTTGTACGATCCATACTATAAATGAGTTGTAAGATTAGGAAAACCCAAGGAAACCAGTGGGAACTAAGCAGTACATCTTATTTGGAAACAGGATGTGTTTACATATGGAGGTTGTTAGTGATTGCAATTTAATTTTATGTACTAGTTTTATTCTAAAATTAGAAAAGATGTTTTATATTCAAAATTTATACAGGAAGTTGAGTTTAATTTTAAGATTTGTACCTTTTAGATATTCCTTTCATTTTTCATATGAATCTTTAAAGTTAAATTATAAATCTGATTTTTTAAGGAATGGTAGATTACTTGATGGTCTTTTCATTTTAATTTACAATAGAATACCTGTTACAATGAAATACATGTTTATGCTAGAACAAAATAATGTATGAATAAAAATTTCTCTTTGTTGTGGAACCTGATGGTAGGACATATCTCTATAGAAAGGATCAAAAGATTGGTGAATGACAAAGTACTTAAAACTTTGGATTTTACTTATTTTGAAACTTGTATGGACTGTATAAAGGGAAAGCAGACCATTAAATGAAAGAAAGGTATCAAGAGAAGTTTAGACATGCTAGAGATTAATACATACAAATATATGTAGTCTAGATATGGACTCATATGGTCCTAAATGCTTCATCTTATTTATAGATAATTACTCACAATATATGTATCTTTACTTACTTCATAAAAATAATGAAGCACTAGATGCTTTCAAAATATTCAAAGCTGAAGTAAAGAAATAATGTGGTTCATAAATTAAGATCATAAGGTCTAATAGAGGTAGAGAATATTATGGTAGATATATTGAAGATGGAGAAGTACTTAGTCCATTTGCGAGTTATCTTCAAGAAAATGGGATAGTTGTATAATAAATTATGCCTAGATCTTCATTATTGGTGTGATAGAAATAAGAAAACAAACATTATTGGTCATGGTATGGAGTATACTAAATAGTTTTAAACTCCCTAAGTCCTTGTGGACCGAAGCTCGTAATATCACATTGTATATATTAAATTAGGTACCAATCAAAGCTATTTAAAAGACACCATTTGAGTTATTTAAAGAATAAAAATTGAGTTTATGACATATTCATGTTTAGGGATGTGTTTGAAATAAAATTTCTAATTTATTAGGCAAGAAATTAGAACTAAGGACCATAAGCTGATATTTCATTAGATATGCCAAAAGGTCTAAAGGATATAGGTTCTATTTTCTATCACCTCACATTAGAATTGTGGAATCTAGAAATGTAAATTTATTGAGAATGACTTGATTAGTTGGAGGGATCAATTTCAAGATATAGTTTCTGATAATGATTATTTAGATACTTAGTCTTTCACCTTAAACAATAAGGTGCTTTTCATTCATAATGCTCCTTAAGTTTAAATGAACAGTACATAATCAAATGATGAAATTCAACAACCTACAATCAACATAAATGAAAGTTGAGAAATTCCATAAGTTACTGATAACTTGGTAGATCTAATTATTCAAGAATTACCTGAAAGCATTCAAAAATCAATTGAACAATAGACTCTACAAGAGGATGATGGTGCAACGTTAAGAAGATATACTAGAACAAGAAAATCAATAATTATTAGTGATTACGTTATATATCTATAAGAAGATAAAAGTAATATAAGAGTTGAGGATAATCCTAAGACTTTTCACAATCCATGAGTTGTAAAGAATCAAATTTATGGTACAATGCCATGAAGAAGAAATGAATTCCATAAAGAATAATAATGTTTATGATCTTATTGAGTTTCTTAAAGAAGCAAAGCTTATAGGATGGAAATGGGTATTTAAAACAAAGAAATACTTATTAGGCAACATTAAGAGATATAGGGAAAAACTCATTACTAAAGGATTCACTCAAAAGCAAGGAATCAGTTACACATATACATTTTTTCCTATGTTTAAAACAAGATTGTCTTCTTATAATTTTGGCATTGGTTGCTAATTTTGACATGGAATTGCATCAAATAGATATGAAAATAGCCTTATTAAATGGTGACCATAAAACACCTAGAAGGATTCTCCATAGTAATGGTGACCATTTAGTTTGCAAGCTTAAAAGATCCACATATAGATTGAAACAACCATCTTACTAGTGGTATTTGAAATTCCATGATGTTTTGAAGAACATATCACGGATCAATTTATATACCAGAAGGTTAATGGGAATACAATTTGTTTTCTTGTATTATATATGGATGGCATATTCCTTTTGGACTGAAGCTCTTAAGATGATAGTATATATATTAAATCGAGTACCAACTAAGGTTATTCCAAATATGCTATTTAAGTTATTTAAATTTTGGAAATCGAGTTGATGATGTATATGCATTTTGGGATGTCTATATGAAATAAGAATTTATAATCCATAAGAGAAGAAATTAGAAGAGGGTATTTCATTGGATATGTCGAAAGGTATAAAGGATATAGGTTCTATTGTCCATCACATCACACTAGAATTGTGGAATTAAGAAACGCAAATTTTATTAAGAATGACTTAGTTAGTAGGAAGGATTAATTTCAAGATATGATTTCTGATAATGATCATTTGGATACTAAGCCTTTCACCTCAAATAATAGGGTGATTGTCATTCACAACACTCCTCAAGTTCAAATAAATGTTGTATAACCAAATGTTGAAATTCAACAGCCTATGGTTAACACAAATGAAAATTAAGAAATTCCATAAATTGTTGATAATTCAGTAGATCCATTTATTTAGGATTTACCTAAAAGCATTTAGTAACCAGTTGAATAACAAACTTTATACGAGGATGTTGGTGTAACATTAAGGAGATCTACTAAAATAAGGAAATATATCATTCTTAGTGATTATGTTTTATATTTACAATAATTTGAATAGAATATGGGAGTTGAGAATGATCCTAAAACCTTTTCACTAGCCATGAGTTATAAAGAATCAAATTTTGGTACAATTCCATAAAGGAAGAAATGAATTTTATGAAGAATAATGATGTTTTGGATCTTGATGAGTTGCTTAAAGGATAGGGTGTCAATGGGTATTTAAAACAATGAAAGAATCATTAGGAAACATTGAGAGATAAAATGCAAGAATTGTTACTAAAGGATTCACTCAAAAGGAAGGAATCGATTACACAGATACATTTTCTCCTTGTTTAAAAAAGATTCTCTGCATATAATTTTAGCATTGGTTGCTCATTTTGAAATGGAATTGCATCATATGGATGTGAAAATGGCATTTTTAAATGGTGACCTAAAGGAAGAGGTTTACATGAAACAACCAAACGAATTCTCCTCTATTAATGGTGAGGATTTGGATTGCAATAAAGATCCATATACAAATTAAAACAATCATAATGGTATTTGAATTTCCATGATATTATCTAATCATTTAGTTTTGAAGAAAATATCATGGATCAATGTATATACCAGAAGACTAGTGGAAGTAAAATTTGTTTTCTTGTATTATATATGGATGGCATATTACTTGCAAACAATGATAGGAGTTTGTTTCATGACGCGAAACAATTTATCTATAAGAAATGGAAGATATGGATGATGCGTCTTATGTCTTTGGCATTAAGATCCATCGAGACAAATTCCATGGCATTTTGGATTTCTCTTAAGAAACCTATATTAATAAAGTTTTAGAGAGATTTTGGATGGAAAATTGTTCACCAAGTGTAGATCCCATTATGAAAGGTGATAGGTTCAATTTGGACCAATGTCTGAAAATTGATTTTGAAAGGGAACAAATGAAAAAAAAATTCATACGCTTTTGCGGTCAAAAGCCTAATGTATACTTATGTTTGTACAAGACCTGACAATGTATTTGCTATTGGAATGTTAGGTAAATATCAGAGTGATCTAGATTAGATCACTAGAAAGCTAAAAATAAAGTGTTGAGGTACCTTCAAGGGACCAAAAATCACATGCTTATGTACAGAACTGAAAATTTGGAGGTAATAGGGTACTCATATTTAGATTTTGTCGGGTGTGTTAATTCACAGAAATCAACATCAAGTAATATCTTCATATTTGCCCGTGGAGCCATATCTTAGATGAGTGACAAGTAGTCTTTAACTGCTACTTCCACCATAGAGGCCAAGTTTGTTTCTTGTTTTAAGGCTACATCAAATGGTGTATGACTAAAGAGTTTCATATATGGGCTTAGACTCGTGGATTCCATTTCTAAGCCATTGAAAATATATTATGACAATTCAAATGTTATTTATCCATTAGAAAAAGTTTTAAGGAAAAGAAAATGTTCATTGAACACGTTAGCATTAAATTGATGATAATTGATCCTTTTACAAAAGGCATGTCACCAATGAAGTTTAAAGATCAATGTTGTTAGAATGAGATTGGGTTCCATTATATAATTTTCATATATAAACAATGTTGTTTTCATAAAACTCTTATAACATTGTCTCATATTATGGTGCATATTATTGAATTTAAGAAAATTGATTATTTTGGACCTAGAATAAACATAAGGGTTAATTATTAAGTAAAGTTTTTTTTGAAAAATTAAAATGAATTAATAAGGAAAATATTCAGTACAACACTGTTCTTCAATAAGGATAACAAACGCCAACCAAAATGACATCGTAACAAAGAGCATATGCTCTATATGTGGCAATAATGGCAAGTGAAATCCTTTCGGAGTTTCCCAAATCGCATTCTTTGAATTACCCAAAACCTACCCCAACTAAAGAGCCTCTAGTAATTGCTGACTGAGGGCTCGACATTTTTAGGTTTCATCAACTCTTTCTCTAGACGATTAAGGAGGTAAGTGATTTCTGGTTTGATGTTCAATTCTTCTCTTCGCGTTCAACCTTAATCCAACTTCTCTGATTAGGGCTTCTCAATGGGTTTGGCTAATCTTCCATCGCATGAGTACTAACTTCAAAAACAGAAATAAAGACCTCACGGAGGAGAGATCTCGAAAGGTAAGCACTTTCGCTTTATATTCCTGCGATTATTGTGTGAGTGGTTATACGAAAATAATGAAGTAATATGAACTGGGTGTTTTTGGAGATTCATTAGAGTCTCCAAGAAGTAACTACTCTTACTGCATTTCTTCTCCATCTGATTTATGATCAATTTTTCTTTGATACTATTAGAGATAATATTTGTGATTGCATGTATGCCTCTTTCCCTTTCTACAAACCTTTTGTTATTTTTCTCGCTCCAGATCTCTTGAATGCATGTTGTTGTGGCAACCATGAACACTTCCTTGTCATGTTTGGAAGCATAGTTTAGTAGTATCTCATAGATTATACCATTTAGGTTTCTTTGATAGCAGCTAAGAGAACATAGGGAGGACATATGACACCATACTCTGTTAGAGAAATCATATTTGAAGAATAAGTGCTCTCTGTATTCTTCCTCTAGGTTGCAAAAGATGCATCTTTAGAGGAGGATAGGAATTTTAGTTTTGTCATAGTGCCAAGTCTGTCCTTCATTGTTAACTAGCTCAGAAAACTAGCATTAAGCTTGATAGTGTTGCTCCAAATCAACTTACACCAACCAATTCTTGTGTTTGTCTCGTATTTAAGTTGTTTAGCTAGTCTATTTTTGATATCCGAAATAACTTTAGATATGTATCCTCTCCTCCATTGAGTCTATACTGTGGTATCAATAGAGATCTAATCTCCTCTTGGGAAAGGTTGCAATTGCCTTCTGCAATTAGTTCTTGGATTTTAGCTTTTTAAAAGAATCTATCCAACATCTCGCTAGTTAACGAATTGTGAATTAGTGCTCCTTGACCTGTGCAATTGTCATACCATAGTGAAATTTGATCCCTTACCCCTATCCTACAAGTGATATGGTTTTGAACATGCTCCCCCAATTTAATAATTTGGTTAAAGAACCATGAGAATTTGACTTTCGGTTTAATGGCCCATAGACTACCACCCTTTAAGATATATCTATGCAACTATTTAATCCATGATGATTCCTTTTCAGTCCAAATTCTCCACTACCTTTTCAGCAGTAAGCACTTGTTGCTTCTTCCAATTGACTCCAACCCCAATCCTCCTGAAACTTTTGGTTGACATATGTGAGTCCAGTTGACCTTAGCAATTCCTCTTTCTCCTTTCTCCTTACTCCATACAAAATGTTTCATCATTTTTTCCACCAATTTGACTAGCTCCTTAGAGAGGAAAATGTGAGAACACCAGTAAGTTTTTATAAACATAATAAAAAATTTCAATAGTTGAAGTTTGTCACCATAGGATAGCGATTTATTTATCCATAAACCAAACCTCCTTTTGTATCTTTTCTATAAGGGGTAGAACTTCTCTAAATTTTAGTCGTCTTGATGAGATAGGCATGCCCAAATAAGTAATAGGAGGATCATGATTTCCCATTCTAGTTACAATAGAAATATCTCTAGCAAGATGTGCAACCCTCTTTGATAAGATAAAAAAACTTTTGTGAAGATTGATGCTCAATCTTGATATCTCCTTGAATCTTTATAAGGTATTCATTAGAACTGTAATTGAAGGGTTATCAGCCTTATTAAAAAGGATTAGATCATCTGCAAAACATAAACTGGTTAGTGAAAGTAATTTACAATTGAGATGGAACTTGAAATCTGGATTTGAGGAGATCTTGTATCTCAACATAAGGGTAAGAACTTCTATGCAAATTAGAAATAGGTAGGGGGAAAGAGGATCCCCTTGCCTAAGTCCCCTTTTGCCTTTAAAAATCTTAGTAGGATGCCCATTGATCGTAATCCCAAAGGAAACCATAGAGATTCATTCTTTAATCCAATGAATGATAATCTGCAGAAAAAAAAACCCCAGTTAACATTATCAAAGGCTTTATGGAGATCCACTTTTAATGTGAAGTTCTTAGGGTATTTTCTTCTAATGTATCTTTTTAGAAGTTCTTGCAATATTAGAATATAATCTCTAATATTCCTCTTACTTAAGAAGGCTCCTCGGTTTTCACTGATGATATAGTGTAGCACTGATTTCAATTTTAGCAATAATCTTATAACAGAAATTAGTGCATGAGATAGGCCTGAAGTCATTCCATATAGAAATGTTATGTGTTTTACGAATCAAACGCAAGGAGGTCGTGTTGATCTCTTTTAGGAGTGCTCCATTACTGAAGAATTTGTGCACTGCTTCTTTCATCATCTTGCCTGTTAAATTCCAAGTTTTTTGATAGAAGAACCCATTCAAACCATCCAGTCCTAGGCCTTTCAAGCCCTTCATTTTAAAAACCACTGCTTCTATCTCCTGATTCGTGACCTGTCAAATTAAGAGATCCACATGATCTTCAAGAATTTTTGCTGAAATGAACGGCCTGAGATCTGCACTGATTGTGCAAGCATTTCCTTCAGTACCAAGGAGTTTTTGGAAGTGTGACAAGGCATCTTGAGCAATTTTAGTTTACTCATATAAGATCTCCCCTGATTTTGTTTTAATTAAAGTTATCCTATTAAAATTTCTCCTTGTCTTAATAGTATTAAAGAAGAATCTTGTGCATCTGTCTCCATCCTTGATACAATTGACTCTAGATGGCTGCCTTAAAAATGAGTAGTGGTTGTCTACTACTTGTATGTAGAGCTTCAAGGCCTCCTTCTCCTCCTTCACAATAAAATCATTAGTGAGGTTGTCAGCCAGTGATTTTTGTATGAGGGAGAGTCGAGATCTAGCATCCTCTATATCCCTTAGTCTGTGCTCCCACCCCTACTTCCATTTAATCTCTTCAGTTCCTAGTTTATCACTTTAAGCTTTTGCATGCAAATAAATTTTTTACTACCTGTGACTTCTAATTCCAAACCTTTGGTAATAGCTTATTGGAATCCTTCCACAGAGGTTAGAAAGTTGTTAAACTTGAAAGGGTGTTTTAGAAAAACCTTTTTGAAGAGGTTGTCCACCTGGTGTGGTCTAAAAACCCTAGATCTAAAAATGCAACTGTATTGTTACGAAAAGTTGTTAACCACTCCACATTTAACAAGGCCCTATCCAGCTTCTTTCTAATTAGCCAGTTAGAACTCTTCTTGTTGATTTAAGTAAATCTGTGCACCTCGTATTTTAAGTCAGAAACTTCCACATCTTTTGTGCATTTAAACAAATCTATATTATAGTTGAGTAGGTTACAATTCCTTTTAGCTTTAGATTTATAAATAGTGGAGTTGAAATTGCCACTTATGATCTATGGTCCATTAGCTGTTCCCTTTAGTCTTCTCAAAGCATTCCATAGGTCCTTCTTTGAAATGCAGTATTGAGTCCATAGACAAAGGTAGCCATCACTGAAGTGTGCTCAGTCTTGAATGTCATTTTTGTATGCATGAATTGTTTACCCACTTCCAAAACTTCCACCTCTATAAGATCCTCATCATAGACTAGGATGATTCTCCTATAACCATGGAACTAATGATTAGACTTTATCTGCCATTGGCTTCCAAAACAATCTAATTTATTCAAATTTTCGAGTCTGATTTTAGTTTCTAAAAGAAAAAGAAACTTAGGCTTCTCGTGCTGGACATACTCCTTCAAGGCATTGAGCTTTGAAGGGTTGTTTATTCCTCTAACATTCTATACTAGAAAGGTCATATAATGCTAGTTTTACCTTTTGAGCCTTTACTACCGCTCCGAATGCTCTTTCTAGTTTGTCTTTATTCAAATGTTTCCTCCTAATTTTCCACCTGGATTATGGATTCTGATTGTTGTGGCAGATTGGTGACTTTCTTCTATTGAACTCCAAGGGAGTTTCCTTTCTGTAATTCTCTTTTATCTGTATTACTGATAACATGTTCTTCCATTCCATCCAAGCTGTCCCCTAACTTATTCATTGATTCCTTCAGTATTAATTGTTGATCCTCTGCAATGTGTTCATTTAGGTCACCCTTTGTCTCATAGGTCTGCTTTTTGTCTACTTGATGTACGTGTCCTTGATCCTTTAGTATCATTTTCTATGACTTAAGACCATCAATATAGGGTTTCTCGTCATTTTTATTCTCCTCAAGCCCCATAAACTCTCCATAATCTCCCCTAACAAAAACTTTCCCTCTTGGTTTCCATGTTTTGCCTTGAAGTTATAGGGGAGGTTTCCAATGGTAGGTTACCCTGAATTTATCCTCCTTGATGGAATTACTATCAACCAATCATAAAATGGGGATATAATCTTTCATCTCCTTTGAAATTTCAATACTCACACGCAATCTAGCATAGCCAACCAGTTTCCTCAGTGCTGTATTCTTATCCATACATATTTCTTTTCCCAAGTAGCTAGCTAGCAAGCTTATTCCTTTGGTGGTCCAATATTCTAGTGGAATATTGTGGATGTTTACCCATAGTGGAATGTTTTTTACTTTGACTTTTTCTAATTCCATATTGGGTTTCCAGTTCTGAAGGAATAAAGGAAGGTGTGAAATATGCGATGGTCCTTCCTCTATTACTTTTAGAACCTTTGTTTTTGCACTAAATGTAATAATAATATTGTCATTTTCAGTTACCATTACCTCTGGAATGCCTCTTCCTTTCTAGTTTCTCTGAACCCATGCTTGTATTTCAGGAAAAGGTGGGCATTTATTTATGAAGAAACCTATGATTGTAGCTTCCCAAGATTTTACACCCTCTTGCAAGATGTTAAGACTTGTGGCCACCATCACCTTTCTATCTATTTCAACCGGGGGGTTATAAAAGAGAGGATTATAAGCTTTCCCCTATCACCTGCTTCCAGATTTTCCTTTTTTCCGTAAAGTTCTAAACCTCAATTGCTATTTTGACCGGATTGGGATGGTTTGAGGATGAATCTGAGGGACAAGCCTGCTTTTTGAAGTTAGGATAAAAAACTGGGTTTATAGGAGATTTAAAGGAAGAGGAAGATGAGGGGGAGTGGGGGTTAGGGATGTTTTGGGTTGGATTTGGAATAGCTTGATATGGGATAGTGATTGAATGAAATATGTAAATGTGAGTGATGCGTTCCATGTCATGAATGTAAGAAATATAATG
>JAOQMS010106088.1:0-17856 GCA_027563885.1 Erythroxylum longipes | reverse complement strand
TAAATTCTAATTTATTTTCATGCTTGATAATCTAATAAAATAATTAAAATAAAATAAAAATATAAAAATCCTAAAAGCGGGATCCAACAGAAACGATCACCCATGAGAAGGCGTAGAAAGGAATGTGGGGTCCACACTGGGGTGGCTCATATACAGAGTTTGAGATCAGCTTCTGCACTGCCACTGTACTCGTCACTTGACCGCCTTAAGCAAAAAGGAGAGTCGAGCTATAGACGTTAAAAGAAGCGCTGCATGAGAGGCAACCTATGGAATTCTACTTCTTTTTAATTGTTTTTGTTTATTTATTGGTGTTGTTCTTTAGTTATGATCATGGTTGAATTGAGTTTGAGTGATGTTAATTTGGAGTTCGTTTTAATTCAACTTGTTTTCTTTTTGAATTTCTTGTTGATAATACTAATTTGATGTCTTTGTAGGCTGTGGGATCATAGAGAATACATACTAAGCTTGGAAGAAGGTTTAAAAGTGGAAGAATCACCCCATCCCATGATTGTGGGAATTGGAATGATTCCTACGATCGTGGGAAATCTCTCCAGAAAGTGATAATGGGAATGGAGGTGATTCCCATGATCGTGGGAAATCCCTCCAGAAACTTTTTAGAGCATAATCCCATGATCGTGGGAACATGGGAATTCATGGGAAATCCCTGTAAAAACTTTCTGGAGCATAATCCCACGATCGTGGGAATAATAAAGAATTCCCACGATCGTGGGAATTCCATCCGAAGTGAAATTTAAGTTTCCCTCTCCTTTTCTTCTTTCCCTCATTCTTCAAAATTTCACTCTTTCTCTTTTTAACCCAAAAAAATTCTCCTCCCAATCTCTAAAATTCTTCATTTTTCCTTTAGATTCTTGGTGTTTTCTTCATCTCTTTTCATTAATCTTACAATATTTTACTCTTTTCATGCATTAATCATTCAAAACACAAGGATTTGGGTAAGTTTTTTCTTCCTTTCTCTTAAATACGAATTTCACTCTCTCTCTTATTTTTGCAGATTTTCTTCTTACAATGGCACCAAAGAAGATGATGGCTCAAAAAGCGACTGATGAACTATGTCTTCAATTTTTCGGTGAAGGTAGTCCGATTTAGCAGCTTACCATTCCCTATTTTCAATTTATTCGGAAGAAGAAGGTACGCATTTTCGAGACCTTAGGGATAGAGAATTAGTCACTCCTAGGTATTTTGATTTTGAATTGTTAGAAACCATAGTGGTGAGGCAAAAAATTGAGCGATTAGCTGCAAACATAGGTTGGAATAGGTTCATTAGGTATGACATGCCTATTCACCCTATGATGACCATATAGTTTTTCACTACAGTCCGATATAACCCTAAAATGGATGTTTTTTGGCTTAGGTTATTCAGTAACTTTTAGACTTTGATCTAGAGCCTCAAAAGTATAAATAGAACATTACAAATCAGAGGTAGTAGTTTTTGAAGAGCCTAGATAGTCGTGTAAGAGAGTTCTTGATTCAGCCAATTCTAAGAAAAAACCTAAAGAGAAATCAAAAGATTGAGGAAGGAGACAAAGGAAGAGAAGCACGAAGACGAGCTAGACATGACATACTTCCTAGAACAGGTGGTTTCCTATTGTTGCCAGCTCCCTAACTCTATTCCCGATGTATTTTCCATTTATTTCAATTTTATTCATGTATATGATTGAAATATGTGTTGAGATTCGTTTGTGTTGAATGTTGAGTTATTGTTTAAACACACCTTTTGATCTTGATTTTTGAGATTAACAAAAATTAATAGATTGTGTTTTATTGATTTAATTATTATTTCAATTATACTCTTAATAACTTGGCGATAAACTGAGAGAGTGAGCCAAGTAAAAATAATAAATTTAGGTTAACGAGAGTTAGGTGAATTGATAGGTTGAGAATTGAATCAAACTGGTAAAATTGTGTAACGTGAGATCGAGTATAGGTGGGTAGGTTAATAGACAACTTATAACTAATTTAGGTTTTGGGCCAATTGCGAATCGAGGGATCGCAATTCCATAATTTAAATTAAGTATCATCAATTAGGATTGAGAATTATAACTCGAGATAGAGTAATTCACCCTAGGATCGTCTAGACTCCTTAAGTCAGTAATTACATAATTGATTAGGTTTCTATTAATTTTGAATCAAAATTCCCTTTCTCTCACTTGCTGATTTCTAGGTTAATTCTAGATTAGGTTGTGTGATTGCTATTTTGTTACACTTCGGCACTTTAAATTATCATAATTGATTATTGATTGATTTAATTTCTGCATTAGTTATTTGTTTATAATTACTGTAGTTTAGGACAACCTTAGATTTTAGTACTAGATTAGACTTCCTCGTAGGATCGATACCTTAGGTACTACGTGAATAACCTGTGCACTTACGAAATTTACCAAGGTTATAAATAGTAAAATTTAATGCGTCTAACCTTACAAACAAGTTTTTGGCGCCTTTACTAGGGAGGCGATTAGTTTAGTTCTTTAGTATAAGGCTTTCACTTTCGTTTGTTTTTTTGAAAAAAATGGAAAGAGTTTAGAGTGTAAAGTAGAGACACATCGTGACATCTTAGAGAGAGAATGAGACGTTCGAAGAGTTAAGTGCTAAGAAGAGTTAAAAAGAACGATCATGGAGGATGGATATTATAATGAGAAAGGGACTCTTACAGAATTCAATGAGCCCTAATTTGGTTGGGGAAATCATCATCCTTATATGAACCCGTACACGTCAGGGTGGTAGAACCACCCCGAATTCTATTGGTATAACAATGTAGGGAATCATTTAGGAAATCAAGACCTAGTTGAATTTCAATATGTTGAATCCAGTTTATGGGATTCCAAGCTGAACAAAATCATGGATAAGCTTATGGATATGGATGAGAACCAAAAGAGACTGGAAAAGAAGTTTAAACAAGTAACAGAAGATCATGCATCTTCTATTCACAATCTAAAGGTTCAAATAGTCCAAATTTCCAGGGAATTTTGTAAGCAAAGTATGGAAAACTGTCTGCGCAGTATGAAAGTTAAATTCAATAGAGCCATGTCAGGCTATCGCACTTAGGAATGGGTAGAGCTAGAGAAATCAAGCTAATCTTGACCTTCTAGAAGACCAAGAACGCAAGAAAAAGGATAAAGGAAAGGATGGAAACCCCTCATACTATCTACGAGATCTTAGTATACCATGTTTGAACATCGAAAAATCTAGGATAGATGTCCATGCAAAGAACCCTACCCTTTGGATTGATGATGATGAAGAGACATTCAATATGAATG
Organism: Erythroxylum longipes; assembly: GCA_027563885.1. NCBI lineage: Eukaryota > Viridiplantae > Streptophyta > Magnoliopsida > Malpighiales > Erythroxylaceae > Erythroxylum > Erythroxylum longipes. The sequence goes on along the minus strand of JAOQMS010106088.1, from coordinate 14,581 downwards.
ATGTATTTAAGAATCTGAAGGTTAGTAGCTCATTCAGGATACTTGATGTGTTCGAATCTTCTGAAGAACAACAGGACGAAGAACAAATGACAACAACCATCGAGTTTGAAGGAGCTATGAAAGTCTCTGCTCGTGAAGTGGAAGAAGCAGAGGAGACGAAGGTGAGTAAGGAAGAAAGAGAGCAACTCACCTTCGTGCAGGACAAACTGTTGGATTCAATGAAAGATTTAGGGAGTTTTGTTATTCCCTATTTTGTTGACATTTCACTTGAACGAAGGGCATTATTAAGCCTAATTGGTCTTCATAATGTTATTAACATTGTCCTTCTGATCATCTTGCAATTTATAGCTTACTTACAGGCTAAAAAATTGATATTGAATGAAAAGGGTAGAAGCAAGCCGCTCATAATTGATCCTGGCTGAATTTTAAATGATAAAGGTCAAGCTAATGACCATAAATTAACATGTTTTGTAGTTAGTTTTAAATTGTTGTGCATTTAGTTTTTTTTAATTCTTAAATAATTTTGAATGATTTGGAATGATTTGGATTACTAATTCTTTTGCTCTTTTGAATCACTTGTAAGATAGGGAAATACCCTTGATGTCAAGCAGATTTGGTCTCAACACTATCGCCATCACCACCTCTATCACCATAAACAGTTTCATGTTTTAACCTTTTTCTTTTCATTTTATTAATATTTTATTCTTATGTTTTTCTTATATTTTGTTTTATTTCCCCCTGGTGTGTTTGTGTATCCTTCTCACGTTGAGAACAATGTGTTGTTCAAGTGTGAGGAGGGTTGTGTGTTTTGACCTTGAGTGTGATTTTGCATATGGTATGATAGTGTTAGGTTGCATTTTGTGAATTGTTTGAATGTGTCAATGGCTTAGATCGATTGAAATTTATTTAATTTTGAACATAGTCTATTAGGTTGTGATTAAGCATTAGCTTGCAAAATTAGTGAATTAGGGGTCTTTGGATAAATATACAGCTAATTAGGATTTAGTGTAAGTTTAGCACCTTATAGATTGTCACATTCATTTATAATTTGAGGTCTTTCAACTTAAGCAGCTTAACTAGTATTTTTCATGGCAATGAGTAGCTTAAATAACAAGGTAGGCAAAAAAAAGTTTTGCTTAATAAATCACTATTCTATTGACCATCGAGTTATGAATAGAGCTAGTAGCTAGTTGAAAACGTGATAATAGCTGAGTCACCAGATTGACACGCATCACAAATGTGTGTCTTTGCGTAAAAAGGCTATAATGACGTTTCAACCACGCTGTTTAGTAAAATGACTTAGTTGAGTAACCGGATCGACATTCATCACAAATGTTTGCTTCCGAGTAAAAGGCTAAGTCTGTGTTTAAATAAATAAATGAAAAAAGTGTGTGTTTTCTTAATAAAAACCTACTGGACTTGTACGAAGCTTGAGTTTTTATGAAAATATTCTTAGGAATAGTTACAAAGTCTGAGGGACCGAAAAATTATTAATGTGTATGTACAATTGAAAAGGGTAAATAAGTTAACACTTTGGTCTTGATTAAGTTGTATATTTAGTTCAAAGCCCTTAGACATATATTTTTTCATGTTAATGATTTGACATAACTGAATGATTCATTTCATGAGGATTAAAGCCATTGCCTCATTATTGCATTGCGTGTTTTATGTTTGTTGTGTGTTGTTGTTTTGTTTGCTTGAGAACAAGCAAACGTTTAAGTATGGGGATGTTGATAGTTGTCAATTCCATGATGTTTTAGGGTTTAATTTTTTATGTATTTAGTGTGAATTTGAGTGTTGAGTATGCATTTAGGGTTTAACTATGTTAGTTTGAGTTTTTTAGTGTTTTTATAGGTTAGATTAAGTCTTTGAGCTTAAATGTTATATTTTTGAGGTATCCTGACGCATTTGTTAGTGTTTCAGGGTAAACAGTGAAGAACAGAGAAGATTCGAAGAGTTTTGGGCCAAAGACATAGCCCACGATCATAGCACAGTAAGCCATGATCATGAAAGAGAAAGAAGAGCTAGCAGTAGCTAGGCCACGATCGTGCACATGGGCCATAATCGTGATAGAAAGCCTCTAAGTCAGGCCACGATCGTGCACATGGGGCCACGATTGTGACAGAAAGGTTAAGGCACTGGCCATAATCATGGCAGGCAGGGCACTCACTATGTATAATGAGTCTGTTATCTTCAACAAATACGGAACATTTACCAATGAGCCCTATATCCAAAATGGATACGGGACAGTTACAGGCACTTAGTCACAACAACGTAATAATTGAAAGTGAGTCTCATGAGCATTGCATATATAATTGATATGTATGTTTTAAATGATCGAAATGAACTGTTTGACTGTTCTGAATGTGAAATGTGAAATAAGTGAACAAAGTGTTATTTAATGCTACAGGAAGAATTAATGAAGTAATGTGCTATATATGTTAATACTTATCTGCAAACTGAATGTGGACTGTGAACTATTCTGTGTTATGTGATATGAGTGAGCCATCGAGGATGGTCTACTCACTGAGTTTGCAAAAATCACTGAAATTGCAACGTTGTCTTTCAGGTTTAGGGGATACTCAGTTACACCAATTAGAGTATGACCACTGCATTTAGATACGAGATTAAGGTCAGGATCAGTTTGCACCTGCATATATCTATAGTCCTTTTTATAATTTGAATTGTATTACGCAAATATTGTACAGTGTTTCTGTGAATTATAAAGTGTAATGACATTCATAATTGAGTACATTTATGAATGTAACAAGCCAAAGCGAGCTTCAACTGTAATAAAAATGTGTTGTTTCTTGAATTTAGATTCATTGTGAAAATTGAAATGATGTTTTTGAAGCGTGTGATGCGTTGAAAAATTTGTATTGAGTTTAACTGACTATCCTAGTGCACCTTCCTCATAAAGTATGTTCTCGAATACCATCGGTATGTTCGGGGATATGCCTTATGAGAGTGGAGTACTACAGAGTTGGTATCACAGCCCAAGCTTAGTGTCTTACATAGGCATTTTTCAAAATAGGTGTCAAGGTGCATACATTTTAGACATGTCATAGCATGCAGTGGCAACTGATCCCTAATATGAGTCACATTTACACACGTCGCACGTATGAGTATTCGTTAAGAGTTGAGCTGTTAGAGGTAATAAGAAGAATGATTATCTGTTAAAATATAAGAAAAAGAAAGTTCGTGGATATCTAGAAATAAGAAATAGTATATGGTTCGATACGACAGACAAAGATTGTACTGGTTTGAAATTGTGCTTATATCATCGAATACGACATCAATATTGTACTGTGGTTATACATATATATCTTTGAATTGATATGAATGTGAATACATTATTGTGAATTGATTGAGGAAAAGAAAAGATAGATAGAAATGACAAGATTTAAAGTGTACAAGTAAAGTAGAAAGAAAACAAAATTTATTATGACATTGAGAGGTTAAATTTGGAATTGAAATGGTTGTTTGATTAATGTGATAAGATTTGTGATTTAGTATAAGATTATGTCAGTGGAATTGAGATCAAAACTTCATGCTAATTATTCTTCTAAAATTTTAAATTGATTGAGAATGTATGTATGCAAGATGAATAAATGATAATTGGAAGATAAGATGAATGATAGCGATATATGTAGAAGTTCTCAAGGTTAAGTTGATTTGTTATTGTGAGTGCATATCCGATAATGTGATTTCCATAACCAGTGATGTTATTAAACACTTATGTATTATATGTTTGGAGATGATATAGGAAGTGATCTATGACTTACTGAATTTTCTGTAGTCATAGTTCCTATAGTTAAAATTCTGAGATGAATCAGAGTAGTGCATGAAAACAGTTATAGTGATCAATTCAGGATAGATCGAAAGTGTAAATGATGTTACTATGTGTGATGAATTCGAGGAAAAAGGTAGGAAAAATAAGCAAGGTACAATCAAAGCATAATTTTCCCCCGAGCGTAGCAGAGAATATTTGGTTATGTCACGATAGTGGTAGACACAGAGAGAGAAATGTTGTCTAGAATAAATTGAGATTAAGGCATCCTTAGCGTAAGATATTAATTGGTGACTTGACAGAAATACATCTCTAGATAAGATGTAATGATCTTGATGATAAATACCAAAGTATAAGAGTAAATGAATGTGTTTATTGCTTCACTGAGCTTTATTATAAAGAATATTCTGATCATGTAAAGTATGATAGAAATTGATCTTAGTAAGATAGCATGAATAGTTGAAATTAAATTTATTGAGGTGTTAAGAATAGCTGAAAAGTGATGATGAATATACTTGACTAATAAAGAGTATGTGAAGAGTACAGCTGATTGAGGAGAGAAATCTTCTTTTGATAGAGACTTTCATTAAATTATATCATATAACTCAAATGTTCCATTCTAAGAATGAATGAGTATTAAACAAATTATAAATGAATGTTGGAGTCCCATCTCTAACTGAGACTCAGGCATAAGAAGCTGAATATGCTATAGAGAATGTATGTATTTTGTTGATTTAAAGTAGCCCAACTACGTTATTAGGTTTATGAATTGGAGATAATGTTATTGCTATCGCTATTGATATTGCTAAAGGAACTTAGGTCCACAATGTGCTCTATATTCATATATCTAGAAGGTATAAGTTAGATTTGATGTTTGTGTTCAAAAAAATTAAAACTTGTAAATAATTTGAAATGTATGGAGAAATTAGTAAGGATGGAAAAACATTAGAATAAGTCTATAAGAAATCAGAGGAAATCGAATGAATGGAGAAAATAATTCAAGGAAAGCAGTCAATTGAGAGATTGATAAAAACATAAGATAATGTTACCCCATCTGAGGAACTAGTTACTTAAGAATTTCGAGAACTAGTTATGGGCACATTAAGTTTTTGGAAATATCTATTTGGATTGACAAATGCCCCCGGTAGCATTCATAGCATTAATGAATAAAGTGTTCCAACCTTGCTTGGATCAATTAGTGACTGTGATCATAAGATGATATTTGAGCATATTCGAAAAGTTGAGAAGAACATTTTGAAAACTTGAGGTTAGTCTTACATATCATGAGGGAGAAAAATTTATATGCCAAGTTCATGAGAGTGAATCTTAGCTTGATTAAGTAATATGCTGGGTAATATAGTATTTGAACAGGGCATATTGATAGACCCAAAGAAAATAGAGGTAATGATGAAGTAGAAACTACTAGGTATATATATAAGATCTGGAGTTTTCTAGAATTAGTTGGATATTAGATACTACCAGAGGTTGTCGAGGGGTTTTAACTGATCTTAGCCCTTTGACATGACTTCTAAAAAATGTGTCATTCAGATGGACAAATGAATGTAAAAAGAATTTTGAGGAATTAAAACATCGAATAATTACAACACAGGTGTTAGTTATTCCATTTAGATTTGGAGATTTTGTAGTATATAGTGATGTTTCACATCAAGAATTAGGATGTAATCTGATGCAACATAATAAAGTGATTTTGTATGCTTTGAGACAATTAAGGTCTCAAGAGTTGAATTATTCGATACATGATTTAGAAATTGATACAATAGGAATTGTTTTGAAAATTTGGAGACATTATATATGGTGAAACTTTTCAGATATATATAGATTATAAAAGTTTAATGTATGACTGGGTTAGAAAGAATTGAATACGAGACTGAGACAATGGATAGAGTTATTTAAAGATTATGATTATATAAATGACCATTTTCCTAGTAAAGCTACTGTGGTATTTGATTCATTAAACAAAAATCCAATAGTAGAATAGTACAAATTCAGATATTGAGGTTACCAAATCTAGTGCAATAAAGAGTATAGAATGATTGAGTTGACTTTGGGGCAAGATGACGCGTTATTATCTATATTGAATTCAAGATTAGTTTTGCGTGAAAGGATTAGAAAAGCCCAAAGTGGGGATTCATAATTTGTGAGTCTTATTGAGAAATTGAAAACAAATATGAATTTTGAGCTTGAATTGGAAAAATGATACTTTGTTGTTGAAGTAAGGAGTATGTACACTCGATATAGATGATTAAGAAAAGAGATTTTTTAAGAAAGTGATAATTGTGATTTGCACGATGTTTTTGGGTTCAATTTGTTAGGTATTTATTATTAATTTGAGTGTTTAGTGGGTATTTAGGTTTCAATTGTGTTAATTTATTGTTTAACTATTTTTTATGGGTTAGTATGAGTCTTTGAGCTTAAATGTTATATTTTTTAGGTACCTTGATGTGTTTGTTAGTGTTTCAGGGTAAACGGCGAAGAATGGAGAAGTTTCGAAGAGTTTCGTAACAAAAATATGGCCCACGATCGTGGTAGTGCCACCATCGTGACAGAAAGAGACGAGTTGACAGGACCTAGGCCATGATCGTGCACTTTGGGCCACGATCGTGATAGAGCATCGGGCTGACATAAAAACTCAAGTTTCGCAAGACTTTTTAGACTGTTTTGACCACGAATCAACCCCAAGGCTTCCAAAGTATAAATACATCATTAAGGGATAGATGAAGCAGTCTTAGCAGAGCTTTCACTTCAGCCAAAATTCAGAAACCCTAGAGAGCTATTGAGTGATTTGAGGAAGGAGACGAAGGAAGAGAGACATAGAGTCGAAGCTTGAAATGAAGAACTTCCCAGAACAGGTGGTTTCCTGCCATCGTTGCCTCTACTGATCCGTTCTGAGCATATTTTCCAATTTATTTCAGTTTTATTGATGTAAGAAATTGAGATAATTGTTGAAAATAGGCTTTGTTGAATGCCAATTTTTTTGTCTAAACTTACCTTTGAGATTTTGATTTTTGAGGTTAATAAAGTTTGTTTTATTGTGTTTTATTTGAGTTATTTGTGATTCAATATCTGTTCTTAATAATTCGATAATAAACTGAGAGGGTGAGCCGAGTGAATATCATCAAATTGGGCTAACAAGAGTTAGGTAATTTGATAAATAAGAATTGAATCAAACCAGTGAACTCGTGTAACGGGAGATCGAGCATAGGTTTTCGGTAGGTTATTAGACAATTTTAGAACTAATTTAGGTTTTGGGTAAATTTTGAATCGAGAGATCACAATTCCATAATTTAAATTAGGTATTATAAATTAAGGTTAAAGATTATAACTCGAGAGAGAGTAATCAACCTTAGAATCGTTTAGACCCAATAATGCGATAATTGCATAATTGATTAGATTTTCATTAACTTCGGATTAAAACCCCCTTTCTCTCAATTGGTAGTTTCTAGGTTGATTTTGGATTGGGTTTTTGGCGCCGTTGTGGGGGAGGCGATAGTTTAGTTCTATAGTTTAAGGCATTATATTAGTTTTTAATTTTTGTTTTTGTTTCTTTCGTTTCATTTCAGAATTCGTGCTCTTGCATGAACACAAGAGTCACGAGAGGTTCGAGTCATGTAGAAGAGATGTTAAATTTAAATATTACAGTATTAGAACAAACCCTTAGGAAAGCTCGGCAAGAAGAAGAAGAAAAGATAGGAAAATCATCAATTGCCGAGGAATTTCAACAGAATATGGATCAAGAAGTGAACCAAGGATGGCAACAGAGGACCTTTATGGACTTCATGAGGACAGGGTTTAACATGTCAAACCAAGGAGTGGCTAGGCAACTGGTTCAAGTGGCCTCATTCAAGATAAAACTGGCCCTCCTCAACATGCTTCAACAGAACGTGCAATTCTATGGATTGGTGAACGAGGATCCTAACGTACACATAGTTAACTTTCTCAAGATCTAGCATACCTTCCGGTATCATCAATTGTCGGAGGATGCGGTTAGAATTAGGTTGTTCCCTTTCACACTTAGAGACAAAGTGAAGGCTTGGTATCATTCACTGAGCCCAACCAACATCACGACATGGGATTGGCTTGTGCGTGCCTTTCTGGACAAGTATTTCCCGCTAACCAAGACAACAAAGATTATAAAGGAAATCACCAATTTCCAACAAGGTGACGAGGAGTCCATCTATGACGCGTGGGAAAGATATAAGGACCTGCAATGGAAGTGCCCAAACCATAACTTACCCAAGGAAATCATTTTGCAGATTTTTTACAATGGAGTTAATCCATAGGCAAGAGCCACCATCGACGCAGCGTTAGGAGGATCCCTAATGCGAAAAACTGTTAATGAGGCAGAGGAACTAATTGAGGAGATGGCAAGCAACAGTTGCCTATGGATGAATGAGCGAGAAAGGCAATCAGCTACTCTTAGAGAGCAGAAGGGAATTATCATGGTCGATCAGATGACAGAGATGTAAGCGAAGATCGACAACCTAACGCGACAACTAAACAACATGAAGGCATCATCCTCAGCTTAGGTAAAGGTCACACAGTTAAAGTGTAAGCTTTGTGGTCAAATAGACCATGATATCGTGGAGTGTTACCTAATGAAAGAAGACAATCAGGAACAAGTGAATTATATAGGGGCACAATATAGACGAGGAAGGGGTAACAATCCCTACTCCAATACTTACAACCCCAGGTGGAAGAATCACCTTAATTTCTCCTAGTCAAACAACACTTGTGGACAGTTCAGGACTCAGGGACAATTGGGCTTTTAGCAAGATAAAGCAAGCTAGATGGAATCAAAATTGGACATAATTTTGGATAAGATCGGGGGCATGGAAGATGCGCATAGAAAGTTTGAAAGCAAATTTGAGCAAGTTACGAAGAACCATGCCTGATCTATACATAATCTAGAAGTCCAAGTAGGCCAACTCGCAGAAGTAGTTTCTACTCTGAATGCTAGAACTCTTCTAAGCAACACCAAGTCTAATACGAAAGAACAGATCATGGCAATCAGTAAAACCTAGGATGAGGAACCTGAGAAGGTAGAGGAAGGAGAAGATGAAGGAGAAAGTCAAGCAATTAAAAAAGACTTTCCAAGTGAGCCTATGATCAAGTCACTTTAGGCAACTCGACGTGTATTTCTGTTCCCTATTGTGCAGAAGTGAGAGCTATATGAAAAGAGGGAAGCAGAAAAATTATAGGAGATTAAGCAAAAAAAATCGAGGAAGTGATGGAACAAGTATAGATAAAGCTCAAATTATAGGAATATGTCAAAAAGAAGGTCAAGGAGGGAAATTGAAGGACGACCCCAACATCGCAGAAAAGAAAGAGGACCCAGGGGACTTTTTCATCCTCTGCACTATCAATAGAATCATCATAGACAGGGCATTCGCAGATTTGGGCACGAGTATAAACATGATGCCCTACACGTTCAGTCTAAAATTGGGGTTAAGAGAGTTAGTACCCACCAAGTTTCTGGTAAAGATAGCTGATAGAACAATGCATAAACATATGGGGACTATAAAGGATGTGCCGCTAAAGGTTGATAAATATACCTTTCCCACGGACTTTTACATATTGGACATTAGCGAAGATATGGACACCTCGATAGTTCTAGGAAGACCGTTCTTGGCCACTGCGTGTTTAATCATTGATGTTGATGGGGGTGAATTAACTCTGTGAATAGGAAAGGAGAAATTAACCTTCAAGGTGTTTACACGAGAGTACAGATCTCTCTCACCTCCAGTGGATATCAAGGAACCCAAGCCTTTAGGAGAATGGAAGGGTATAGAGGATCCTGGGAATGCTTTAAGAAAGAAGCGCTCGCGAAGGAGTAGGCGAGGAAAAGAGAATTGTAAGGAAGGTGGGGACTGTAGCAAGATCGCTCAAGTTCAAACTTTGGGATTAATGACAGCGCTACCATCGCACTATTCGTTCCTACCACCGTGAGCTTAAAGGAGCAACGAGTTGCTGACGTTAAAAGAAGCGCTGCATGGGAAACAACCCATGGAAAAAATAAATAAATAATAGTTTCATTGTTAATTTTATTAGAATGTTTGAAATTCTGCAGTTAGGATTAGTTTTGTTTTTGAATAAAGTCGATAAAGGAATAGGATTTTAGAATTATGTGGATGATGTTTAAGCATAAAGAGAGAGGTGAAAAGGGCCACAAAAGACTTTAGAAGTGAAAGTGAAAAGATTGGAAAAACAAAAAAGGAAGAAAATTAGGAAGTGGTGGTAAGCCGCAGGCCACGGAGCAAATCTTTAAAAGAATTTATACCATTTTACCCTTTTTACCACCTATATATTCAGTTCTAACTTCACTTCTAATTTCACTTCCATTTTCACTTTATCTCTATAGAATTTAATCATCCAAACACTTTTACATCTGTCTAAAATTTTTCAACCTCTAACTTCTTCCAAATTTCTACCCAATTATGCCATGCATTAAACAATCAGCCCGACGAGAACATTATGGACTACAACAAGTTGCGGGATGTGGACGAAGAAATCACATAGCAGACTTTGGCGCACCCTTCCCAATCTATATCGAGGAGGAAGGTACTCGTTTCCGATCCCTTCGTGCTAGACAAATTATAGTTCCAAATACTTTGATTTTGACACACTTGATAGGTTAGAGTTGGGTGAGCCAATAAAAAACCTAGCTGAGAGGATCTAGTGGGCCCAATTTATACAATTTCAATTTCCTATTCATCAAGAGCTCACATTGAAAATTTTCACTTCACTGTGTTATGACCCTAGGAACCCCAAGAGATTATGGTTTAGGTTGGGAGGAAGAGTCTATGAATAAAACGTAGAAATCATATGTGAGATGTGTGGATTCCTTGAATCCTCCATCATCGATCACCATGAAGACTTTTGTCCTTCTCAATACTGGAATGAGCTTACTGGAATTGAGCAATTTCATGCCAAGAATGCTCATAACAACATTATAAGGTCTGACGAACACTTGTTACTGCACAAATTTATATGTTAGCTGGTTTTCGATAAAACTAAAACCAATAAGTGTTCCACAAGGAAACTTTTTATTTTGTGGTACGTGGACCACAATATTCCAGTATGCACATCTACATATGTGCTAAATGCCATTGTTGAAACTTCGCGCAAGAGGAGAAACAATCTAGGAATGGGGTATACAGTGTCTGCCATTGCAACACATTTTGGCATGGAACAGAGGGCATTAACGGTCCACCCCCTGACTTCCTACATCGTCACCAGTTATGAAGGGTTGAAATCCTCCATCATAACATGGAATTAAGGGAAATCAGTGAGAAGACACATGTCAGGATTAGGACCAGTCAGGTGAGTTTAAGCTCAGCGCCACATAGGCAGGCACGAGAGGAATCCACCATTGAAGAATTCGAGGAAGAAGAAGATGAAGAACTAGGTTAGAAAAGGTTTTGGATGCAATCTCCAAAACCAACAAGACACTTGTAGAAATGGCGCAGACACAACAACGCCAAAGCTGGGATATTTGTCGAATCCAGGGCATTCAATTGCTGCCTCCAACACTATCACCACCTCCATCTCTATAGGATTTATGTCTAACCCAAATTTTCCAATTAGTTATTTTTCTTTTCCAAATTAGCCTTCAGTTATAATTTTATGTCTATTTTTTGTTTACTTTAATTCTATTGTTTCTTGTCTTTTATGTGTTGTGTGTTCTCTTCTCACATTGAGGATAATGTGTTGTTCAAGTGTGGAGAGGGTTATGTATTTTACTTTTCAATGTGGATTTTGCATATTGTACGATAGTTATTAGGTTGCATTTTATGAACTGTATGAATATGTCAGTGGCTTAGATGGAGTGAAATTTATTTAATTTTGAACATAGTCTATTAGGTTGTAAATAATCATTAGCTCGCAAAATTAATGAATTAGGATTCTTTGGATAAATATACAGCTTAATTAGGATTAGTGTAAATTTAGCACCATATAGGTTGTCACATTCATTCATAATTTAAGGCCTTTTAACTTAAATAGCTTAACTAGTATTTTTCATGGAAATGAGTAGCTTAAACAATAAGGTAGGTTAAAAAATAAATAATAATAATAATAATAATAAATTGTTATTCCGCTAACCTTTGGGTCATGAATAAAGCTAGTAGCCAGTTGAAAACGTGATATAGCTGAGTAACTGGATCGACACGCATCACAAATGTGTGCCTTTGCGTCAAAAAACTATAATGACGTTTCAACCAAGAAGTTTAATGAAAACATGACTTAGTCGAGTAACCGAATCGACATTCATTACCAATGTTTACCTCCACGTAAAAAGACTAAGTCTATGTTTAAGAATTAAAAAAAAAGTGTTCCTTAATAAACCTACCGAACTTGTAATAAGTTTGATTTTTCATGAAAATATACTTAGGAACAGTTATAGAGTTTGAAGGACCAAAGAATTATTAATATGTGTGTACAATTGAAAAGGGTAAATAAATTAACAATTAGATCTCGATTAAATTGTATATTTAGTTCAAATCCCCTAGGCATAGATTTTGCATGTTAATGATTAGGTATAACTTGTATGATTGTGTTTAAGATTAAATTTATTTCATAAAGTCGAAGCCATTGCCTGATTATTGCATTGTGTGTTGTGTGTTTGCTGTTTTGTTTGCTTGAGGACAAGCAAAAGTTTAAGTGTGGGGATGTTGATAGTTGTGATTTGCATAATGTTTTAAGGTTTAATTTGGTAGGTATTTAGTGTTAATTTGAGTGTTTAATAGGTATTTAGATTTCAATTGTGTTAATTTATGTGTTTAATCGTTTTTTGTAGGTTAGCATGAGTCTTTGAGCTTAAATGTTATATTTTTGAGGTACTTTGATATGTTTGTTAGTGTTTCAGGGTAAAAGGTGAAGAACGAAGGAATTTTGAAGAGCTTTGGTCCAAAAATATAGCCCACGATCGTGGCAGAATAGGCACGATCGTGACAGAAAGAGACAAGTTGACAGGACTTAGGCCCCGATCATGACAGAAAAGGTTAGGCGTTGGCCATGATCATGGTAGGCAGGGCCATGATTGTAGCCTGTGTCAAACTGACACAAAAACTCAAGTTTTGGAAGACTTTTCAGACCGTTTCGACCCTGAATCAACTCTAAGGCTTCCAACGTATAAATACATCATTAAGGGATAGATGAAGCAGCCTTGGCAAAGCTTTCACATCAGCTAAAATTCAAAAACCCTATAGAGCTATTGAGTGATTTGAGGAAGGAGACGAAGGAAGAGAGACGCAGAGATGAAACTTAACGCGAAGTACTTCCTGGAATAGGTTGTTTCCTGCTATCGCTACCTCCATTGATCCATTCCGATCATATTTTCCAATTTATTTCAATTTATTGATGTATGAAATTGAGATAATTGTCTAGAATAGGTTTAGTTGAATGTCAATTTTTTGCCTAAACTCAACTTCGGGATTTTGATTCTTGAGATTAATAAAGTTTGATTTATTATGTTTTATTTGAGTTATTTGTGATTCAAAATCTGTTCTTAAGAATTCGGCAATAAACTGAGAGGGTGAACCGAGTGAATATCATTAAATTGGGCTAACGAGAGTTAGGTAATTTGATAGATAAGAATTGAATCAAACTGGTAAAATCATGTAACGAGAGATCGAGCATATGTTCCTATTAGGTTATTGACAATTTTAGAAATAATTTAGGTTTTAGGTAAATTGTGAATCAAGAGATCACAATTCCATAATTTAAATTAGGGATTATAAATTAGGGTTAAAGATTATAACTCGAGAGAGAATAATCCACCCTAGGATCGTCTAGACCTAATAATTTGATAATTACATAATTGATTATATTTTCATTAACTTCGAATTAAAACCCCCTTTCACTCAATTGGTAGTTTCTAGGTTGATTTTGGATGGGGTTGTATGATTGGCTATTTTGTTTATATTTCTGAAATTTAATTCTCATAATTGATTGTTGATTGATAATTTTCTACATTGATTGTTTATTTTAGATTGTTGCGATAGTTTTTTAGATTTTAGGACTAGATTAACTCTCCTCGTAGGATCGATACCTTAGGTACTATGTGTAACGCCGGACTCTCTGAGCTTTTTGTATTGTACTATATTTGAAGATACTACTGTATAATAATATATACATAGTTGTGATGAGTTCAAAGATGTATTTTAATCCTTTAGATACGTATGCCAGTGATATAAAATGTTATATGCACTTACATGAATTTAGAGTTTATCAGTATGCGAAATCTTGGAGATTTCTGACATGTAAGCTTCTAAGTGTGTACAATTGAGTCCATTGGATGGGTATAACCATGGTGGTTGAATTAAATGTGTTCTAATGACTTAGAGGTGGTTAGACACGGTTTATAGACTTGTTGTACACTTAGAAAGCTTTATTGAAAAAGTTGATGTACATGAGGACCTAATTGTAACTTTTCAATTCTTGGAGGACCAATTTGTAATTTTATAACGTTAAGGGGCTTAATTATAATTTTCAAAAGTCTAAGGACCAAAATAAAAATAAAAGTTGTCGTCATTCTCAAATTTTGGGCTTAATTGCAAATTTAGGAAAGTTTGGACGGTATAATGGTAATTTCACATAAAATAAGGGCAAAAAGGTAAATTCACCATGTTTGGTCAAAGAAGAGTCAAATTCTAGACTCTTCTTATGTGTGTCCATGCACTTCATGTTCTTTAGACTTTAAAACATCTTGTTTTAATTAAAAGAAAGGAGAAGAAAGGAGAAGAGAGGAGGAGAAGAAGAAGATTTTGTACA
>JAOQMS010106057.1:0-17861 GCA_027563885.1 Erythroxylum longipes | reverse complement strand
AATGAGACTATGTATCTAATTAATTCTTAATTTTTCAGGAATTAATGTGTAAGGAATTGACAGATTCAATAGAACAAAGTCATCCGATGACAGTGGATGAAGTGTGCGACAAAGTCTTGGGCACTAGATCTGATTATGTTGCTGGCATGGGAGTTAGGCCTCGACCATAAGGGAAGACTTCGGTCAGAAAGAGACTTCGGGACGAACTAGCAGAGTCGAAGAAGGTTAATCAGGAGTTACAGTCTCAAGTCGATGAATTGACTAAAAACGTTGAACAAATGCAGGATCAATTAACTATCGAAGTCGAACAACAAAGACTTGAATTTGAACAACAAAAAAAACTCTTGGAACTTTTATGTTCTACACATAATATTCGTTTAGAATAGATGTATGAACCCATATTGATATCTTATACACTTATGACGTACTTTTTATATTAATTATTTATTATGACATGTTTGAGAATTGCAATTAAATAATAAATTGTCTGCACGTATGAAATTCTTGTGATATATAAATAATTATTAAAATTAATAATATAATAAAAATTTGAAGAATTATTAAATAAATAAAATTCATAAATATTATTGAATAGTTATTAAATAAATAAGATTAAAAAAATTTTGTTATTTAAAAATTAATTATTAAAATTTGATAATTATTAAATTAAAATTATTTTCGAAAAAATAAAAAATTAATAAAATAAAATAAGTGCATTCCGCGACGTTTTTCTTTGACATTCTATGACGTTTAAAAATGTCACGGAATGATTCACATTCCGCGACGTTTTCAGAAAATGTCACGGAAAACCACATTCCGCGACATTTCAAAAAACATCGGATAATGTTGGCGAGTCCACGACATTTTTAGAAACGTCGCAAAATGTGAAGCATTCCGTGACGTATTCCTTAAATGTCGTGGAAAGGCCAACCTTTATGTGACGTTTTAATAAACGTCGCGGAATGTTGGTGTTTTCCGCGACGTTTCACATGAAACGTCGTAGAATCCCTTTGCCTACATCACATTCTGCAACGTTTTTTAAAACGTCACAAATTGTATTCTGCAACGTTTTTGGGGATTTTGTGACATTTTAAAAATGTCGCAAATTGCCTAGTTTTCTTGTAGTGACTTTAATTCCTGCATGATTAACTGTTATCTTCTTTCCATAAGTAGAGTCAAAAATCATGATGCAAAGAACTACATATACACACTGCAAATATAGTGAGTCTGTATCCAAGAAGATGCTCCAAAAAAATCTTATGCATCCATAGTGAGTCTATGCCTAGAAAACTTTTCAATTAAACCGATTCTCGTGATAACATCTTCATGTGCATTGATTCTTATCTTAGGATAAAGTGGCCAAGGGGAGTTTAAGAACCACCAAGGTTTACGTATCTACTAGTACTACAAAATTGGCTCTAAAAAAAGCTGAGAATTAGGCTGCAACTACAACAATAACTCCCACAGAGTTGGAAGCAATGGTGCTGAGTGGCAATAAGAGACCTTAAACTAACAACATTACTAAGGAAGGTATATTGTTTTATGTTTGTTTTACATTTATCAGTGTGTGGCTTTTTAGTAATTGTGATGGATTTGATTTAAAAATTACTTTAAAAGATGGTTTGTGTCTCTAATTGCATGTCCAATAATCTACAGTAATGAATTGCACATGTTATACCAAAGAATATTTTCTATGTTGTTGCTCTAACCATTAATTAGAAGTATGTAGAAGATGGAAAATTCTCAGCAATCATGCAGAGTTACATTAAATATTCAGGAAATGTCACTTTTTATACTTTCCATGATGAAGGTTCTGAGGCTAGAATTTTTGCATTAAAAATCCATAAGGTTTGTGGGTGTAATTATTAATCCCTAATGTAGATCCATTGAAGGAATTACATTCCAGAATGTCATAAAGTGCATTAGATTGGTATAGCAACAATAAATGTTTTGGGCTTGATCTGGGCATTAACTAATCTGTGCATGATCTCTGTCATTACCCAAACCAATATTTTCATTATTCCAAAAGGTTATTTCAGAAAGTTAGTTGACCTCTATGAAAATTATAACTTATCAGGGATAGTTTGTTTGGAAAAGTTTTTATTTACAGCCATGAGCATTTAATCTAAGTTGAATTGCCTTTTGTACTTTGACTTATAAATGACCTCCAAGTTGATAGATTTCACTTCATATAGTCAATTAAGACCCATCCGTATTCATGTTGTTTATTTTTCTTCTTGATGAATGTGGTTATTTTTTCGGATGCAACTGGTTCAACTTTTTGCTTCTCTTTGCTCTTTTTGGCCCTTATTGAAGGAAAGCTGGAGTTAAAGCCAATACTTGTATTAGAATTGTTTAGCTCATGAATCCAAAGATCCTTTGTGGCAATTATAATTATAGACTGTGATTTATTCTCAAAATTTACTAGTTTTGATTTGTTTTCAAGAATGTTACTTTCAAGATTATAACTCTGAATACACATTTATATACAACCTGATTTCTTTTTTTCCATTCCACCATGAGTTTCTCATAGATTCATTTAAAATTACGGCTTCATTTACATTTTCACTTTTGCTAATTTTCCCCTACAATGTCATCCCCAAAAAAAAAACATTTTGATGTTCATTTTTTTTTGTCCATACCATTATGAGAAGTTTCATGACAATCTCAAGAATTAAACACTTTGCATTTTGTCACAAAAAAATTTTTAACATAAGGATTCGTCATTTATAGACAATTCATAATCAATAAAATATATACAAATTACATAAGAATAAGAGTATAAGAAAGAAATTGAAATTGTCAATAGGAAACAAAATATCCACCTTGTCGATAAAGATGCATAAATTAACTTAAACACTGTACTTTCTTTCCACTTTGTATTTACAAAATATGCCTCTTGCACATGGAGCTAGACAATCATATGTCTCAACGAAACCACCTATATCTACACTATCGTAGTTAACATTACTATTTTGTCGTGAGTTATTTGTCATCACATCGCTCACACCATATGGTTGTTTTGCCTATAAGATTCATTAAAAATAGTTTCATTAGTGAATTGTGAATAAGTTATTAAACATAATTTCATTATTAATAGTATTCTGGTAAAAGATAAATACCAATTGGGAGTAGGTTAGGTTTATAGAAAATGGAACACCCTCAATAGAATTTGTTTGACTTGAATTGGCAGAGACAACCTATCATCAAAAAAACTTAAAGAGTATATAATCAAAATACTAAAATAATTTCTAAAACATTGAATCTTTTTTATTAAAAAGTACACATATAAGGGACATGGAATTCAGGAAAAAAAATAGAACCTCAAGATTAAATGGTAATGTTGGTGCTACAATTGTAAGATTTGTCTGAGTCTAAACTTTTTTGGTTAATTTCCTTTTTTCATAGCCTTCTCCAAGCACCCCTCAATCTCTTACCTGAAATAGTTTTCTTCTTGATTTTGATTCCTTTAATTCCAATACTGTTCATTTCATGAATTTCAATCTCATTTTGGTTCAAATGATCTGTTATAACACTCAAATATTGAACCATCTCTTCACTTTGTAATCTATCATTGGAGCTAGTAATCAACTGTTGGACAGCTGATCTGATCCATTACCTTGTAGTCTAGCATTAACAATTTCCAACATCTTTAAAATACAATCTTTAACAATTTTGTAAGTCTCTTCACTCTCAGATGCTTTTGTAATGAATTGAACATATAGCCCACACAATTCTTTATGCCACATACTTTGACATATTTTGGGATCCAAATTGGTTATGCTAATTCTAGAATTTTAAGCTCCCACGAATCCAAGTTTTGCTTTATGTGTCCATCTTTTCAATATGTGCTGAGTTGGGATCTCCATTATATTTTTCAAAGTAAAAACTTTCAAAACATGAGAACATAAAATTCCAGCAAACTCGAATTTTCTACAACTACAATCAACTTTTCCATTTGATGAATCATAAGTAACTTTATGGTAATAGTTTTTCTTATGAAGGGTAATTTGGTATTCTATGACTGATCCAACCTCCCCTAAACTTCAATACAACAATCATGAGACTTACACCACTCATTTTGAAAGTACTTGAGCACCTCAAGAGTATAAACCCTTGCTGTATGTTTCAAATTTTCAATTGGATACAATAATGAGGGAATACCTGTACTTGATTTGAAATTAGCCTTTAACTCTTCATATCTACGATCTTTAAGGAATCTTTCAAAGTGATGAAAAAACTCCTTAAATTTATGTTGATAACTGACATACCTTTTACAACACCATTCATGCTCTCACGTCTTTGTGTTATCATCATGTCTGCATAAAACATATGTCTTCCATACACTAAAGACCATTTTTCTTTTATCCTAAACATCTGCCTCAGCCAATCATCGTCTTCAAGTCCATATTTGCACAATATCTCATTCCATGCATTTACAAAATCTTCCTCTTCTTCAAAATCATATATGCATAAGCTAAAATCACTAGCAAAATCTTTGAATTGAGAGAACACACCACTTAAATAGATGGCCGCATTTTGATAAATGTGCCAAATACATATGTGATGATGAGTTTCAGGCCATCTTAGTACTAGAGCATTTGTCATTACTGCATCTTGGTCTATAAGAATAGTTTTAAGTCTTTTATCACACATAGCTTTCACAAAAGTATCAAATAACCATTCGAATGTGAGGGATGTCTCATCATATAACAGTGCAACACCAAAGAGTGTAGTCTGCTTGTGATGATTGACACCTACAAGTAATGCAAAGAAACGACTTTCATTGTTTTTCCTGTAAGTTGTGTCAAAGCAAACCACATCACTAAATTTTGAGTAATCTACTCTCATCTTTGCATCTGACCAGAAAATGTTGATTATTAAATCATCTTTATCAACTTGGATGGCATAAAAAAAATAGATAATCAAAATCACATTTTATTAATCTTTAAAAAATTGGACTGGACTGGTCAGTCTAACCATAAAAAGTTTGAACCAGCCAATGGTCTAGTTCGATTTCACCAAATAACTTCTATGTATTAAAATTGGCCAGTTTATCAGCAAACTGAATGGTTTTTTGTCGAACTAGTCCAACTGGTTAGGCAGTTGTAGGACACATTGAAGGTCTCCAATGTGGTGCAGCTTTTGAAATTGGAGGAAATCGTCCCAGTGAGGAGGTTGTGGGAGAGGTCAACCGCAGTTATCACCAGCAACGTTGATATCTCCCAGGGGATTGTTCTGGGGAGTAAGTTACTGCTTAAATTTAAGGATAGGAACTTCTAGTAATGACCAATGTCCCAGGGATTGTACTGTTGAGAGAGCTTCCTTGTAGTTCGATTCTATACACACTGTTGCAACCAATAAATTCGGGGACTTTCCTGACGATTTTGGACCTACTGGCAGAGAATATCTAAAGATTTGGTGCATTTCAGATATTTGTTAAAAGAGCATTATGGAATGAGTTTCCTGAGATGATGAGGTATTGTAGCTCTGGTTCATTGTCGAGATCTAGAGGGATTGTGCCGGTTAAGTTATTATTGCTTATGTCTATAAATGTTAGCTTCTTCAAGAGGCTGAAACCGTTTGGGATTGACTCGTTGAGTTGATTTTTTTAAATTCTGAACCCTGCCAGTTAGGTGCAGTTAGCGAGTGAAGGTGGGATTTTGTCGATGAAGTTGTTAGAGAATAGTATGAGCTTGAAAAGCATATTTCCTTGAAAAATATTTAGTGGGATTAGACCAATAAGTGAATTGGATGACACATCGAGCCATTGTAATTTTCTGTTGGAGCCCAGTTTTTATGGGAGAATTTCGGTGAGCAAATTGTCCTACAGGGATAATGTGTCCATGTTTGGAAGCTCACCAATTCCTTGTGGCATTTCTCCAGTTAATTGATTCTTCATCAGGCTCAAACTAGTTAGCTCTTTTAAAGAAAATAAACCTTCTAGAATAATGCTTGATAATCTATTATCTGACAAATCAAAAATCTTCAGAGCTTTTAAGTTCGCAAAACTTACTAGGATTTTGCCTGTTAAATTGTTCAAGAAAAGCAGTAAGTACTCCGGCTTTGTTAAGTTTCCAATTCCTTGAGGGAGCTCACAGAAGAGGCTACAATTCGAGATGTCTATGTACTGAAGATTAGTTAACAATGCAAACTCCTCCTTTATTATGCCTGAGAACATGATACTGTATCCAATCTCCATGTGCTCAAGCTGGCTCAAGAATCCTAATTGTGGTGGCAGTGACCCTTGAAGTTGATTCCCAGCTAAGTTAAGAAACTTCAATCTCAGAAAAGTCCCATAGCTCATCGGAATCTCTCCATCGAAGTAACTACCACCAAGGTTGAGCTGCTCCAAAAAGTGTAGAAAGATCAATTCTTTTGGTAGTGGTCCAATGAAGCTATCGCTATATGCATTGAAGTGTCTCAGGAACTTGAGCTTGGAAATCCCAGGTGAGAAAGTTAAGTTGAAGAGGTTATGGCTTATATGAACTGTCCTAATGTCAGTTAGTTCAAAAATGGTTTGTGGGAATTAACCATCAAACAAATTTTTGCTCAAATTCAGGTGGAGTAAGCTCTTCAAGTATCAGATTTCTGATAGAATAATACCTGAGAGATTTCGTTGGGAAAGATTCAGTGATGTGACTTGACCTATTTTGGGATTGCATTTGACACCAACCTATGAACACCAAATTGGCACTTGTGAATCAGACTTGGAGAAGCTAGGATTTAGGTCCCATTCCTGGAATATGTCAAGTGGATCTTTTAACGAGAACTTCAAAGAAAAGGGAGCACGAAGTTGTAGAGGTAAGGCCGTAGCAAAAAACACTAACCATGGCCTATAGAAGAAAATGAATTTGAAGAGAAAGAAGAGAAAATGAGATTTCATGGTTACCTAGGATATGGAGATTTTGGTTGGGAGATGAGCAAGGCTAAGAGTAGCAAATTTAAAGGAAGGCTTATTTTGATGAGCAATGTGCAAAGCAGTCTCACCTCGCTTGGTGATCTTGTGGTCCCTTATTTCCTTTCCATATTTTTCATAAAGCCTTTCTACAATGTCCCATTGGCCTTGCAGTGCAGTTAGATATAACTTCAAGTGCATTTTCCTTATCTCTGCGAAAGAATCAAATCAAAACTATTAGAGAATGCTTACTTATTGGTAGCTTTGTGCCTAAAAGAGATCAAATGAATGAAAATAGGATAGATATCTTACAAGTAGATCCTTTTTTTGGCATTCTTAATACTTTTAACGTTCAGGAGACGCAACCTCCTTCAGAAATACTATTTTGATTTTATTATTATTTTAAATTTTATATTAGACTCATATTTATTTATTATTAGGTCATTGTATAATAATAGATATTGGTGTATTTTTTATTTCAATAAAATATTTTATTTTTACTTATTTTTATAAATTTTACTTCTTATTTATTATGTACTAGTTTTATAGCGGTTCACTACCGGTTGAACCTTTAAATCTTAAACCTTTCCTTCGACAGGTTCAATGTCTAGTCTGGTTTTTAAAACATTGCATTTTATGCAAATATTTCAGAACACCTCCTATATCCCCTCTTTTCGCATTTCTCATTATTTTAGACCGTAAGAAATTTCTGTAGTCATCTGGTATGAAACCTAAATTCTCTCGACCACCTACTTGTCTAACCATGACATCATAAGATGCCTTTAGTAGGATTCCTACGTCATTTTCCATTTCAATTTGCATTGCTGCAGATAAACTTATCTTTCGATGAGATCTATGTAAGTGTGTCGAGTTTGGACTCGAGAGGTAGTGATTATGTTCCTCAATAAACTAAACCACACAAAGTTTTCTGCTTCTTTGACAGTTGACTCTCATTTTAGCTTCATAACCAAATCTTGTTTTAGGGTGTGCTGCTCTTACATGCATATCTTATTTGTCTTTTCCTCGTTTACCTTCAGCACTACAACAAAACATTCTGTCAAAGAAGTTTTTGAATTTATTTTTATGGTTTCTGCTTCTCCTTATCCCAAACCTGACTTCTTTAGCATATGCCAGATAGAATTGGTAAGCATCTTCTTCTGTCTCAAATTCCATTCCAATTTTTGGTATTAATTCTTTGGATACAAATAAGCGGGTAGCTTGCACATCCCGATTACTGTTTAAACTCATGATAACTATAAGCTCATCTTCACCTTCCCTCTTGCAAACCTCATTACCATCGTCAAAATTTAACCAACTACAAGACAAAGATGCACCCGCCATAGAATTATTAGCTTTGATATTAAAGCAAAAACCCATAAAAACAATTGAAAATATTAAAAATGAATACTTCATTTTTATGATATAGAGAAACACCAAGTGTAGAATTCACAATTTAATTAAGAAGCAAAAATGAGTGCTTTAGTAGTAAACTTAAATAAATGTCTAACAACTAGTGTTAAACAAATTCTTTAAAAAATGTTTGGTTTCTCTGTTTGGCGTTTTCACGTGTTGGTAGACTAGAAATAAAAAGAAAGGAAAAGGAAAAGAAAAAGGTATCAACCTTGCTTAAGCTAGGAAAGAGTCAATTAATACACAACAAAATTCCATTGGAGATGCAAACTCTTCAACTATCCCACCTTTTGTTTGCTGATGATCTATTATTATTCTGTCATGCTGATCTTACTTCGGTGAATACCTTGCTTAATTGCTTGCGAACTTTCTCAAAATTCTCTAGGTTGGATATGAACCCTAGCAAAATTCAATTCTTTTTATCTCCTGATGTGGATCATTTGGCCATTCAGTTGGAAACTATTTCGAGTCTTAAAAGGGGCAATCTTCCTATAAGATATCTAGGTGTTCCTCTCTTAACAAGTAGACTGACTAGGAGTCCCGCTGTTGGATAAAATTGATTCCAGAGTTAACAAATGAACTCATAAAGCCTTGTCCTATACTGGTAAACTTCAATTGGTAATTTCTATCTTGTCTACTTTTCAGGTCTACTGGGCTGGTCATTTATTGCTTCCTGTCTCTATCATTAAAGAAATTGAGGCTAAACTTAGGAACTTCTTGTGGTCTGGAAAGATTGAGTCTAAAACTCATATAAAAGTCAAGTGGAATGACCTTTGTAGACCTAAAACAGAGGTGGTCTGAGGATTAAACATTTTTATACTTGGAACAATGTCTTGTTAGGTAAAAGGATTTGGGTTCTTTTCAATAATAAGGAAGCTTTGTGGGTAAAGTAGGTCCACACCATTATTCTTAGAAGGAAAAACTTCTGGAGTGCACAACTGATGAATAATAATTCTTGGAGTTGGAGGAAACTTATTCAGGTTAGGAATATTATTGAGAATCATTTCAGATTTAAGATAGGAAATGGAATTTCTACTTTCTTATGGCAGGATCTTTGGCACCCTAAAGGTATCCTCAAGGATCTCTCTACACCTAGATATATCAATGGTTCAAAATTTCCAATGAATGCAAAAGTAGTTGATGTTATTAAAGACAATATGTGGTGCTGGCAAGGAGCCAATTGAGACAATTCGCATGCTCGAGCCTTTATTATACCAACCTGATCAGTCCCAATTTGATAGATTAGAATGGACTATAAGCCCCTCAAAATTTTACACAAATGCTTTAGCATATACTTTGATGAGACCTCCTTTTCCGAAAGTACCTTGGCATAAATTAGTGTGGCATAAAGGTTCCAGCCCAAGGTTTGCCTTTATCTTATGGCTTGTTTTCCTTAATAAGCTTCAGACAAGGGATCAGTTCCTTATACTTATATTCCTAATCACTACTCCCTGTGCTACTCGGATAATGAATCTACAAACCACCTTTTCTTTGAATGCTCCTTCTCAAAATCAGTGTGGCCACACTACCTAAGCCACTTTCAGATAAACATTCCCAACTTACTAAATCTCCCTTCCATTCTATTTTGGTTTAACCAACCTCAAAGCCACAGAAACATTGACCTCAACATTTTTATCATTCTTCTTTCTGTTATTGTGTACAAGTTATGGTTCAAGAGAAACCTTAGAACCTTCAAAAATGTAGCCATAGAAGTGGGGTACGTTAATACTAAAGTGATCTTCCAAGTAATGGAGCAACTCAGCTCAAACACTAAGAGAAGGTAAATAGAGGGTTCTGGCTTGTTATCTTGTTTCTTCTAATTTTTATTTTTCAGGTGTGATACTCACTCATTTGCATTATTTATTAATGTAAGCATATATGCTAGGCATGGTTTTTCTCTACAAATTCAGGAAAATGAAAGGATACTAACCCTCTCTGTCAATAAGAGAGGCATAAGATGCAGTAATGGCTAAACCTACAAAAGTTCTTAAGAATGTACATGACATCCAAAGCTATAGGGTTAGTTCCAGGGTAAAGGAGCTCGAGGGTAAAGCTGACTTCAGTGAAGGATGGTTTCAAGTGAATGATATCAAAAATCTTAGAAAGAGATGCTAAAAGAATGCAGTGAACAAAATGATAGTTTCGGGAAAGGAAGTCTACTCAAACCTGCATATGAGAAATGACAATACTAGAATGTTTTGTATATGGGCTTCTATAGTTTCATTTCATGAGCATGTATTTACTTTAGGCTATAACTTTCAGCAAGGCTGTTTCGGGTGGGTTGATTTTGTTTTTGGTTTAGTATGAGATCTTTTTTTTAGACAATCTCTACCTATATATATAAATCCTTAATTCTTATTTAATTATACAACTGATTTATCAAAAAAATTTGGATTTTATTAGATCATCTTATTATGGTGGAATAGGATTGAAACAAAAGATTTGAACTATCACTCACGAGCACTAGAACAATTTGTTTTTTTAAGAATTAAGATAAAAGTTACTTCCCTTTTTCATCACAATCAATTAAGTGTTATTATGTGAAAATCAAGTTTGAATGTGATATGGAAGAGGCATCACTTAACACATATGAATTTACATGAAAAACTCAACCCATCTCGTTAAAGTATTAGATTATACAACATAAAGTCTATTTTTATAGAAAAACATGTACTTTGGTTTGGTAATTGAACTAAAATTAGATTAAAATATATGGAATATAACTATGTTCATGAGTAACAGACAATGGCAGTAATATAGGCTTGGCTTGCAGCATCAATGTCTGTGCTCATGAGACCACATCCTGTTCCTACAACCTCCATGGAGTTGGAACGGACTAATTAATACAGAGAATCTGAACCCATCTCAAAAACCTCAAGCCTATTCAAAAAAGAACACTCGTCCCACTCCACCAAGAAAATCCATTATATAGACGTGAATCGTACCTTACAAACAATCTAATACCACCAAATGTCAAAGGCTTTATTCCTTTTGACAACTAAAACACACACCAAATATTGAACAAACGATCGAAGAAATGCCAACGCACACCACAATTATAAGTAATCTTTACAATTCTTTTTCCTAAAACATGGGCACTGAAAACTAAATTGTGAGCTTAAACCTATCATCCATTAAAAAACAGAGCTAAATAAACTCAAAAGAAGCCCTCAAGTGACCAGATTACTGAATTAGCTTATGTCATGAAAACGGAAAACTAATCAGATGAGCATATCTCAAGTTTCCTTTGGGTTTGAAAATATTCAGATAAAATCACATAATAATATGTGAAAAATTATGATTGCTTCCACTTTGGCTAGGTCTAATTAAGCATCATTAACTAAGAAACACTACAAGATTATATATTCAGAAGCATTATATTTATTCCAATTGAAGCAACAAATTAATTTATCAATCAAATAGAACAATGGTTCTGCAGTGAGGTCAGAAAAGTAAATAGAGGGAATAAATCAATGCATCTAAATAAATAAACAACCATACTAAGATTCCAATGGCACGAAAGTAATAACCGATTGAGAAGCATTGAACTAAATCTATGACCGTGGTTAGTTAATGAACTAAGTCTAGTTCCACGTTTCTTCAATGAAAATGACATGCTTCCAGTGCACATGCTATGAATATGGTTAGTTAATGCATAAAAGTAGAAAATCATAGAGAAAAGAAGCATGTTCTTTTTGTTTTATCATTCCTTCAAGGTATAACTGCAATATATTTCTAACTTTCTTTAGTCTTCCTTCTCTCAATGTTTCATACAAGTATGAATAGGTGATACTATTAGGCTTTGTAACAATGTCGTGGACATATTCCACATAAAATTGTTAAGAAAATAAGCAATAATTGTTGCTATACCAATGATGTAATAGAAGATGGACATATTTTACAAAAAATAATTGGGGCAAAATATATTTGTCGCTATGGTGAACATATTTGTAGAGGCATAGACTTTAAAATGTATATGGTCTGGTTCTTAAGAAAACAAAATTTAAGAAGTGGATTTCTCTAAATGTTGATCTTCTGTTGTTGTTTGGAGAGAACTAGAGAGAATACACACAAACAAAGAGTACCTATAGAAGTCAAGCTGATATTTTCTTTAGTCTTACTGTTGCGTGAATAATGCTGCTCTCATTGTCAGTTAGGTCACAAACATCAACTTCTTTAAATCCAAGGTAAAAATAATTCTAACATATGATTTTGTTTAAATTATTCTTTTAATTATCTTTAAGTGAGACAGGACCTTATAAAATAATACCAATAATTGGATTTTGTTTGTTCACAATTTAATAATGCATGTGTCAAAACTCCTGCAGTTTTCAGATTTTACTAAGAGCATTTCAAACTTACTGATAAAAAAATCACACACACACAATTTAAACTTACCTACAAGCTCATTATTAAGGTTAGATGATGACGATCTGGAAACCGATGTTCCAGCTCTCTCATCCACCAAGTCACTCTATCATCATTATACAATTAATGGCCAAACTTTCTTAATTGAATTTTGGAACTAAAATATGCACACCATTGCTACTACCACCTAACAATTTATAGAAACTGATTTCCATTAAGTTCAGTTAATTTGTAAGTCAAAGCTGTATCAAATTTATGAGATTGGTCCATTAATTTCTATCAGCAACCACTTTTCATTCTTTTGCATACCAATTATAAACTTCGAAAGTAGATCAAAAGCATTCTCATAAATGTAAATGTTTACATTAAGGACAAGAATTAAAACAAAATATCAGTACAGTAACATGAGAAATGAAAATCTAAGAAGAGCATAATACAACTATAATGAGTAGAAATTTTTTGATTTACTGAAATGTAACAGGAGGTGTGGAATAAGAATATCAAAACTTCTTCAGGCAAAAGATAGGTGGGAGAAAAATCCTCTAAAACAAGTTAGAAAGGATACACTACTATAAAATTATGGCTATACAGTAGTTTCCATATCACCATTCAGTCTCTTCCATGCAGTAAATGAAGGAAAGATAAAAAGGATAATGGAGCATAAAAGAAACTCAAGTAGCAACATAATATCAATTCAACGGTAGAAATTATGAGTTCACCATAAAGGATCGCCTACTTAGGATTACTCCATTGTCATCATTTCAACAAAATACCAGCATTTAAAATCAAAGGTAGACTTGAGCGTTCACAAGTAAAAGTTAAGTGAACATGCTCTTAACTTGCTAGGGATCATGATGTTGATTAAAGTGAAACATATTGGCGCAACTATCTCTCCTTTTGTGTTTGATCTTAATATAGCAATGCATTATAACCATAGGCAAAAGAGTCTGCTATTGATAAATTTAAATATGTAAAACAAAAGGTTTCATTACAATGTTGATGTTCTGCATATCAGATAAAAAGGTAAAATAAACGATTTCATATTATAATAGC
This sequence comes from Erythroxylum longipes, assembly GCA_027563885.1. Taxonomy (NCBI): domain Eukaryota; kingdom Viridiplantae; phylum Streptophyta; class Magnoliopsida; order Malpighiales; family Erythroxylaceae; genus Erythroxylum; species Erythroxylum longipes. The sequence goes on along the minus strand of JAOQMS010106057.1, from coordinate 4,132 downwards.
ACCTAAAAATGTAAATACATGCCAATCCTTAACCATTAATATGTATTATATGTCTATTTTCCATTTTTACTATCTCAAAATTTCAAGCATGTGAAGCATTCTTCCTTTTGACCTTAAGTTTAAAACAGAATTTTGAGCCAAATAGCAAATATGCAATAGTTTCAAGGCTCAAAACTATGGGAGCCAAAGGCAACAAATGGTCTTCCACCAATGAAAACATGGACATAGATTAACACAAATAGTTAAGGACACCATATCTATAATCTTTTGCAACCCGCACAAAAATGCTATGTCATTTATGCCATAAAGAAATAGCAGAAGATGCCTATCTATCATGAAGTTCTTAGCCGTCACTGTTGGATGATCCTATACCTCTTGAGTTTTTTAAATTGTCTTGTTTGGTTAAATCGATAACACAAAAGTTAGGAGAAAGCATTTAGGAACCTATACACAACATTACAAATAGACTTCTAGCTTAGTACTCCATCCCACATTTATGATAAAGGAATAAGCTTCCTAACATTCCAGACACTTCCATCGAAGGGAATGAACTCAATAAACCATACATTGCTTGGTCAACTTGAATTTTTTTATATGCACATCTTAGGCTTTGGACCATAATAAATTGTACACAGTAATCCCTTTTTTTATATTCACATCAGTTTCTATGCCTAGTGCCTTAATAGGAAATCATAAGCCTCAGTAATTTCTACAACTATCTTATACAAGTGAGCAAGAGAAAAGAATGAGGCACGGCATAATAGCTTTTATTATCCAGATATATAGTAAATTAAAGAGCAAGAAAAGGAGAAACCAAAGAAGATCCTAGCATAACCTTGTAGGCTCAAGAAGAGCCCTCATTCAAAAAGTATAACATGCATTAGCTTATATTATCGCATAATTGGCAACTAACCTGGCACTATAAATTTTCCAACAGCATCAATTATATTCTCATCATCACCAACCTGCCAAGAGCATTTGAATAAGTCATTTGAAAATTAGTTGTAACAAAACAAAACAAATAATTATGCAAATAAGAGATAATTACATTGAAGAAAACAGAAAAGAACCAAAGAATATAGCATCAAAAAATGACAACATGGTTTATTAGATCCTAGAGAGTTCAGATTAGCATCAGGATATTTGTACCACACAGCCAATAATATGAAAAACACATGCAAGGCTCTAAAAAATTTAAGAAACTTATCAACCGATTGGTAAAGAAATGAAAATACACAGGTAATTGGAGAAATTGTTTAGACAAATAATACCCAAGTCTTATCAATCAAAACAAGACTAATCTAGGGTCTTGATGTTGTTGATATGTCACTGAAAGTCCTGACCTTTGGAACTATACTACGTATGCTTTTAAGCTCTCTGGTAGACTTGCATTAAACAACCATCTAACAATTGGTTTTCCAGCATCACGAGAAGAAGAACTACAAGAACATAAGCAAAAGAGAGAAGAATTAGGTCCAATCAAGCATCATTAACCAAGAAACACACCATCTCAATTTTGTTAAATTTGCACTTGGTTAAACAAACAAAAGCAACTGAAATTTGCCCGTGATACCCAAAGACAGAGAACAAAATAAAAGATACCTAGAGATGGAGAACAAAATTCACAAACACGTCATCTTCTACAAGCATTAACACATTTTCGATAATAAACCAAAAGAAAAATTACCTGACCTTTATAAAAGAAAATTTCCAAAATATAACCAAAAAACTAGAGTAACTACCTGAGAAAAGCAGGGAATTTAACTTTCCCAATGATCCAAGAATAAATCCATATAGGATCTAAGAAGGGAACTATAGGAAGACTAAGAAACAAGTGGAAAGAGTTAAGGAGGGAAGCAAAATATGTTCCAATTTGTTTCCAACAAATGAAGGAATTGAAATTTGCCCATGATTTGAACACCAATTCATTTGTTTAACCATGGGCAAATTTAACAAATTTGAGAAGGATATCATCCGATCGCTAAAGAAACAAAAAATAGAAGATACCCAGAGATGGAGAGCAAAATTACAAAGCTTTGTCCATAAAGAGCGTACCTCATCCCTTAAGAACTCCAAAGAAGGAGACGTTCAATGAATTAATCGAAAAGCAGGATGGAAAGAGTTGAGAAGATCTGGAGTAAAATCGAAGAAGTAAAGGCAGGAAGCAAAATCAAAGGAATGAGGGGGCATCGACTTGGCTTGGGTGAGAGTAAAGCCAATACCTTGGTTTTATTAAAACGTCGTCGAATTAATTACGAGAACAGAATAAGAACAGAGATTACCGAACAGGTGATTTCAGTCCAATTCTAGGAGGATATTCAATCATCAAGCTCATGATTACGTAATTATTCTATAAAGAAATCCCACTGAAATAGGATTTCCTCCCGACAGTGAAGCAATCTCAGACAAAATTTTTCGGAAAATGTGATACATTTGTATTTGCATTGGATCAATAAAAAATAGTATAAAATAGTTTATTGTTTGAATAAAAATAGATTATTTCGTGTAAGGTCTATATACTGGTTGATAGAGGTTAAAATATTAAATAAAGATTATAAATTAAAATTTTTGAAAACATAAATAAAAATATATTTAGGAATATATAACAATATTTGAATTAATAATTATTATGTTTTAAAATAAAATTTTTTAATGGTAATTATGTTTAGAAAATAAAAACTTAGTTAATTCTAATGTATTAATTTATTGAGTCAAATTTTGAAATATTTTTTAAATTTTAATCATAACAAAATTTTTAATTTTAATTATATAAAAATTAAGTGACTATTTATAATTTTAAAAATTATTTTAAACTACACTTAATTAATACTAAAACTAATAAAAATTTCACAACTTTGTACAACCAGCTAGAGAATTTTCATTCCTGTCCATGTCCATACAAAATCTTCTCTTTTGCAGATCCTAAGAAACCATAACCATAGGTTCTGTGAAGCCTGCAGATGGTTGTAGCAAAGAGTAATTAATCTTTGATTCTTCTTGTACCAAAAAAAAAAATCTTGATTTTTTTTAAAAAAAGAGAAAGAGAGAGAGAGAGTAATTAATCTGCTTTCAATGAGGTGTGCATATGCAAAGGAGATTAATAATCTTTTAATCTAGAAGATATAAAAAAATACATTTTCAAGAATGGTGGAATTTACAGTAGAAAGTTCCCCTTTTATCTGTAAAATATGTAATAAATCGAAGGCCCCGGGACTGAAATTCATATTTATGGAAAAAAAATAACAAAAATAGAGGCATGTGCCTGAAAAGAACACAAACTTGTATATATGTTAATATGAAAATTTGAATATACGATTTAAATATTTATCCTTTGTTTGGTTTAGAATTTTAACCTTAAAATAAAAAGAAAAGAAAGGAATGTATAAGTCTTTTGATGCGGAGATGTTTAAATTTAAAATTCTTATATGTTTATTTATTTTAATTTTTAATTTTTAATTTTTGTGTTGATTTAATAATTGAAATTCATTAATTTTAAATAAAAATTAATCAAATATTTGGATCAAGTTTTTTTAACAATATTTTATGAAAATTCCTTGTTAGAAATTCCTAATAATTTAGGAATTATTTTGTCGTTCATATTAATAAGATTTCATCAAATTCATTGGAATTGTTGAAATTCCTATAATAAGTGAGTTACATACGAATGGTCAGATAAATATTCAATTAAGTATGCTTCAATCTATCTCGTTATTGATCTTTTACTACTTTTTATAATTCGTAACTGTATTATTTGAACTATTTGAAACCTTTAAATGTGTTTAAGAAATAAGATATCTATTTCAGTTGTAAGGATAAGATTAAACTAATTTAAATGATAAAAGAGAATTCCAGTTAAAAATTAATCTAGTTTCCTAATGGAGATGAATTAAAAATTCTACATATTCAGTTAGATTACAACTCTTTTACGGATTATTTGTAAAAGACAAACACCCAAAAAAAAAGTAGAAAAGATAGATAAGTCATTTTCTTTCAAAAATAACTTTGCATGCTAAACATTATTGTTCTTATTGGTTTCAACATAAGGATGCATAGATAGGTTAAGTCAAACCACTTTGACATTCCTAATATTTGGGTGGTCATGACATATTGCTAGACGTCAATCATGATCTGT
>JAOQMS010106018.1:0-17866 GCA_027563885.1 Erythroxylum longipes | reverse complement strand
TAAATATATTTACCGACGGTATATTGGCTTTTTCCGTCGGTAATTGCCGTATGTAATTCACTATTTTCTTGTAGTGCTAATTGAGCTACATTGTGTTAATCAATTAGCAATATATTTAGTGAAAAATCCAGGGTTTCATGTAAGAACTAAGCACGTAGAGGTATACTATCACTTTGTTTGAGAAAAAGTGCTACTAGGACATATGAAGATGAAATATGAAAAGACAGAAGACCAAGCTATAGACTTATTCACTAAGAGAATCATCAAAACAAAATTTGAAGAATTTAGAAGGCAACTTGGTATGATTTCACAAACAAGAGAGTAGTCGGTGAGGGGGAGTGTTAAGAAGTGACCGACATCTCTCTTGATCTCTCTAGAGTCTTCATATTGTCATGTATTCATAAATAATATTTTATTATACAAATCTTCCATAATATTATAGAACAATATCTAGAATATTATAGAAAGCCTAAAAGTCGGTTGTTAACGGACTTAGGACATCTATAAAAGGAGCAAAGCTCCATAACTGGTTAGGGTGTGTGAACAATGCCTGAGTGTATGAACAACATTAATGAATGAAAGTGAGGTTTGAAAGTGAGGTGTGTTTGAGTGACCAACAATTAATTGCGAGGGAGTGCAAAGTGAGGTGTGTGCAGTGAGTGGGTGGACAATTTGTGTCAAAGTTGTTTTTAAAATATTACAATCAATATATTGCCTTTGAGTTTCTTTTTAATTGAGTGTTTCACTCATTATGATAAATATCAACAAAACTTACCTGTTTGATGGCTGCTGCTAGACAAGAAGTTTGATGGATAGATTATGGACGCAAATGCCTTACAGGACGCAAATGCTTTAGAGGCCATAATATGCTCTTTCTTCATCATCCCTGGAACAGGTCCATTTGACAAACCAGAGTTTTGACGATTCCTTCTCTTACGATACGGTGCTTGACTCTAGGGATGGGATCAGATCTCTATTTCAATTATTAGTATCATTAGCCTGACACTTCTTTGGCCAGCAACAAACGCACTTGGCGGAAACGAAACTGATGATCTGGCCTTAGTTGAGTTGAGAGCCAGAATAACCTACAAACCTTACGGGTTCATGAGCTCTTGGAACGATAACAATCACTTCTGCTAGTGGTATGGTATTACTTGTGGTCGCCGACACCACCAGAGGGTGACAAAATTAGATCTCAGTTCCTTGAAAATTACAGGATCAATATCACCACATATAGACAAATTAAGCTTCCTTCGAGAAATCCTACTCCATAACAGCAGCCTCACCGATCATATTCCTTCAGAAGTTGGTCGTCTACGCAGAATGAAAAGCATGCGACTTGAGATCAATTCTTTCAGTGGTGAAATTCCAGCAAACATTTCCAAATGCTCGAACCTAGTTTCCATTGATTTACCCTCCAACAAGCTGGTAGGGGAAGTTCCTTTAGAGCTTGCATCTCTTATACGGCTCCAGTATTTTAGTGTCCAGGCAAATATTCTAACATGACGCATCCCTGTGTTCCTCGGGAACTTTTCGTCCTTGATGATGCTGTCTCTAAGCAAAAACAACTTTCACGGACAAATTCCTGAAGCTCTAGGTCGACTAACAAGTTTGTCGTTGATCGATCTCGGATTTAACAAATTTTCAGATGTGATCCCACCCTCATTATTCAACATTTCTTCTATCACATATTTTGCTATCACTCAAAATCGAATTGAAGGGACTCTTCCTATGGATTTAGGCAGCGCTTTTCCTAACCTGAAACAATTGACAATCGGTAGTAACCAATTTATGGGGATTGATAGGTCCCAAATAAAGCTTAAATGAAACAAGTTCTACCTAAGGTGAGAACGACCTGATTTTTGTTTTAATTTTTGCTTGCTTCATTTATTCACTAAAGAACTTTAAATAGAAGCAGACGTAACAACTCATCTTAATCCTCACAATACATCCCTGAAAATTAGGACTAAACAACTATTTGAAAATATTAACAAACATGATAATAAATGATCAAAACCAATAACTATGACACTACTGACTAGACCTATTTAAAGGCAAGCACGTTGACACCTTTAGCAAGCATACTGACACATTCCTTTGACTGAGTCCAAGTCTGTTCTTCCAACTTTTTAAATCCAATATCATTGCGTGCAACAAAAGGCTTGGCTAATAATATAGACACGTAGCAACCAAACGCTTGGCTAATAATGTGGACATATCCATTGTATTAGAAATATATGGGATTTGGCTTTGAGATTCTCGTGGACTTCTTAATCTCAACATTACCTCCCCTTCTACCATAACCTTGTCCTCAAAGTTCATGAATCTTTCTTATAGTTCCTTAACGCTTGCCCAGTGTGGCATCTTTGTCTGAAAGCCTCTTCCACTTGATTAAGCTTTCTTCCACAAAATTTAAGCCCCTTTTTACCTAGTGTGTCTCCAAAACTACCTCTAGTTCTAAGAGGAATTCACCATCTTCAGAAGTTGGTGGCAAGTCAGGGATGGAAGCACAATTGTCACCTACTTCTTTTTTGGGCATTGACACATGGAAAACTGGTGTATTTGAGAACTAGTAGGAAGTTTGAGTCTGTAAGCGACCTCACCAATCCTTTCTTCAACCCCATACGGCCCATAAAATCTACTAGCAAGCTTCTGGTGGGCACCATTGAATACTGAACGCTGACGATAAGGTTGGAGCTTAAGAAATACCATATCGCCTACTTCAAATTCGACATCTCTTCTCCTGGAATCGATTCTTTGCTTCATTTGATTGTCAGCAGCATGCAAATTATTGTTACATTGTTTCAACAAAGCATCTCGAGTAGCCAAGTTTTGATCAACTTCATAAACTAGACAAGTGCCTATGTGCTATTGTGGGATTGTTGGTGGTGATCGACAGTAAAGAGCTTGGAAGGGGTCACGCCTGTAGAGGAATGATAAATAATGTTATACTAAAATTCGGCCCAAGGTAAAAAAAGAGTTCCATTTATGCGGTTGACAATAAACGAAGCTCTGAAGATGTTGCTCCATATAGTGGTTTATTACTTCTTATTGGCCATCCGTTTGCGAGTGGTATGTAGAACTCATCTTCAATTGAGTACCAAATAATTTAAAGAACTCTCTCTAAAAATTGCTAAGGAAGATGAGATCGTGATCACTAATGATGGATCGAGGCATGCCATGTAGTTTAACCACTCCTTTAACAAATTTTTCTTCTACAGTCTTTGTAGCATAAGGATGGAACAAAGCTAAGAAATATGCTGATTTACATAGTTGATAAACAACAATTAAAATAGTTTGCTTTTTGTTTAAAGGTGGAAGACCCTCAATGAAGTCCATAGTAATGTCATCCCAGACTTGACAGGGGATCGGCAATGGTTGTAGTAGACCGGCTAGTGACAGGGTATTAGCCTTAACTCGTTGGCATATTTGACAAGCAACAACATATTTTTTCACTGTTTTAAACATTGAAGGCCAATAAAATTGCTAGGTGAACCTTTTATACGTTCTGAGTACACCTAAATGTCCTCTTAGGATGGAATCATGAAATTCTCACAGCAATTGATTGATGATGTTTGAGTTAGGATGGATGACAACTAAGTTTTTATAGTAAACCAAGTCATTACGCCATGAATAAGGACTGCCTGAATTTTCTTATGCTTGCTTGTAAATACGCTTCATTTAGGGATGATCTTGGGATTTTGTCCTAATTAAATCTCATATGTGAGCTTGAGGAACAGTGATGGCATTCAGTCTTGGACTATCAGCTAGGCGTGATAAGGCATAAGGTACAGTGTTTTCCTTACCCAGCTTATATATGATTTCATAATCATAACCTAGCAACCTAGAAACCCAATTTTGCTACTTTAGTGTTGAAAATGCATTGGTCTAGTAGGTACTTGAGACTTCGATGGTCCGTTTTGATGAAGAACTTTTGGCTTAACAAATATGGTCTCCAAGTTAAAATGGCTTGAACGATTGCCAACATCTCTTTGGCATAGGTGGACCAATTACGTTTTATAACACCTTATACTCTACTCATGAATGCAACATGTTTCCCTTGTTGAGTGAGGACTTCTCTTATGCTATCCCTTGATGCATCAGCTTCAATGACAAAGTGCTTGTTAAAATTTGGCATCGCCAGAGTTAGAGTTGTAGTCATGGCCTGTTTAAGATTCTGAAAAGTATGTTTCCCTTTTTTTTAAGAGATTGGTGAGAGGGCGAGCTATGATATTGTAATCATAAACAAACTTTTAGTAGTAACCTATAAGGCTTAAGAATCCACGTAAATCAGAGATATTGTAAGTTTAGGCCAATTTATCATAGCTTTTATTTTTCCCTAATCTACCTTAACTCTATGTGGTGTAATGATGTGTCCCAAATATTCTAGCTCCTATTGGCCAAATACAAATTTGCTCAATTTAATAAAAAATTGATGCTGCCTTAAAATTTCAAAAGCTTTGGAAACATGTTCAAGATGCATGGTCCAATTAGGGCTATATATTAAAATGTCATCAAAAAATACTAGTACAAATTTTTGGAGATAAGGTCAAAATTTTGTATTCATAATTGCTTGAAATGTAGATGGAGCATTACAAAGACCAAAAGGCATGACTAAATATTTGTAATGACCATTGTGAGTAAGAAATGCAGTTTTGTGAATATGTGGGGGGTGAATTCATACGTGATGGAAACTGGAACGTAAATCAAGTTTGGTGAAATAAGAAGCTCCATGAAGCTCATCAAGCATATCATTAACAGTGGGAATAGGGGACCAATATTTAATGGTTACTTCATTAAGTGCTCTATAATTACTGCAAAAGCTCCATGTTTCGTCTTTTTTTCAACCAACAAAATAGGAGATGAAAAAGGACTATCGTATAAGCCCAAATTTTAGCATGTCATGAACTTGTTTTTCAATTTCAACTTTTGAAAATAGGCATACCTGTAAGGTCTTACATTGATTGGCTCAATCCCCTCCTTCAAATTGATGTGGTGATTAATTGCTCTAATGGGTGGTAATTGCTTAGGAACTTGAAATAAATCTTCAAATTCTTGTGATAGTTTTTGCATTTTAGGATGAATTGGTGTTAATGAGACGTCATCCATAGGTTGAACACACACGGCATACACAGTTCCTTGGATTAATATGTGGACATTCTCAAATCTCCCTTGACATGGTTTGCCATTAGCCACCTTGACATTGAAAATTTTTGTAGGAATGACAGGTAACTGTAGTATATTGGCCACCTTTTCATTAATGAAATTGTGAGTTACCCACTGTTCGCTCAAGGTACACGCAGTAAGTTTTACTAATTATAACCTTGGTAATTATCGCAAGCGCACGGGTCGTTCATGTAGTACCTCAAGTGTCAATCCCATGAGGAAGGGAACTAGTCCTAAGATCTAAAGGCAACTAAGTTCGCAATAAAACCTAATTAAACAATTAATGCAGAAATTAAATTAATCAATAATCAAATTTGAGAAATTAAACTGCTACAAGATTGAACAAAATAGAAAACCACATAAATAATCCGAAACCCAACCTAGAAATAACCAAGTGAGAGAAAGGGGGATTCAATTCGAAATTAAAGGAAATATACTAATTATGCAATTTCTGATTTAACGGGTTTAGACGGTCCTAGGGTGAATTACTCTCTCTCGAGTTATAATTCTAAACCCTAATTCAAATTATAGGAATTGCGATCTCTCAATCTACAATTGGTCCAAAACCTAAATTAGTTCTGAATTTTTCTGTTAATCTACGGGGAATCTATGCCTGATCTCTCATTACAAGACCCTACCGATTTGATTCAACTCTCTATCTATCGATTTATCTAACTCTCGTTAGTCCAAATCGATGATTTTCACCAGCTCACCCTCTCAGTTTATTGCCAAGTTATGAAGAATTGAAATTGAATCGCAATTAAATTGAAATAAAACACCATCAAATAAATTTTATTAATCTCATGAATAAAAAAACCTGAAGGTGAGCTTAGACAAAAGATTAACACTCAACAATAGCAATTCCAATCAATATTCAATCTCATACATCAATGAAATCGAAATAAAAATAGAAAATACTATCAGAACGGATCTTAGAGTTCGTGACTACGGGAAACCGCTTATTTCGGGAAGTACTTCGCGTCAAATGTCTCTCCGTGCCTCTCTTCCTTTGTCTCTTTCCTCAATCGCTTGATTTCCCTCCAGGTTTCTCTCGGATTTTTACAGAAACTCACTATTTTGCTTGACTCGTTTTCACCCTCTCCTTTCTGCTAGTGGCTATCTTGTAATGTGCTATTTATTCTGTAGCAGCCCTAGGTCAAACTCGGGGTTGAAACGGTCCAAAAAATCACTCAATTTTTGATTTTTCATGTCAGCCCGATGTAGACTGGTGATTTATCCTTTCTGTCACGATCGTGGCTTGACTTGACGCTCTCTGTCATGATTGTGGCACCTGGTGCACAATCGTGGCCTAGATGCTTCTGGCTCTTCCTTTTCTGTCACGATCATGGCCACTGTGCACGATCGTGGCCTATGTCTTTTAGCTCGAAACTCTTCAAATCTTCATCGTTCTTCTCCATTTATCCTGCAACACTAACAAACATATCAAGGTACCTAAAAAATGTAACAATTAAGCTCAAAGATTCAAACTAACCCATAAAAACCACTTAAACACACCACTAACATAATTAACACATAAACACACACTTAACTCTAAATTTAACACTGAATACTTAACAAATTATACCATAAAACATCATGTAAAATGCAACTATCAACATCCTCACACTTAAACATTTGCTTGTCCTCAAGCAAATAAAACAACAAAACACATAAAAACACATAACACATAATGCAATAATGAGACAATGGCTCTGACTTCATGAAAAAAACTTTAATCTTGGACACAATCATTCGAATTATTGCAAATCATTAGCAAACAAAATATGTGTTTAAGGGCTTTGAACTAAATATACAAATAATTCAAGACCTAAATGTTACTTAGTTACCCTTTTGAATTGTACACACACATTAATAAATCTTCGATCCCTTGGACTTTGTAACTGTTCCTAAGTATAATTCCATGAAAATTCAAGCTTATTAAGTCTAGTAGGTGGTTATTTAAACACTTTATTATTATTATTATTTTCGGGACATAGTCTTTTACTCAGAGGCAAACATTTGTGATGAATTTCGATCCCGCTACTCAACTAAGTCATTTATTAAATAGCTTGGTTGAAACGTTATTATAGCCTTTTTACGCGAAGGCACACATTTGTGATGCGTGTCGATCTAGTTACTCAGCTACATCACATTTTCAACTGGCTACTAGCTTTATTCATAACCGAAAGGTTAGCGAAATAGTAATTTATTAAATTAACACAAAATTATTTTTTTTCCATTCGTTTTCGTGAAAAATACTAGTTAAATTACTTAACCTGAAAGACCTTAATTTATGAATGAATGTGACAATCTAGAGGGTGCGAAATTTACACTAAGTCCAAATTACGTTGTATATTTATCCATAGGCTTCCTATTTCACTAAATTCTAGGTTAATGACCGTTAACAACTTGATAGACTATGTCTCAAAATTAAATAAATTTCCCTCAGTCTAAGCTATTGACAAATTCATACACTTTAAAGAATGTAACCTACTACTATCATACGGCATGTAAAATTCATACACAAAAGATAAACATAGAATCCCTCCCCACACTAGAACAACACATTGTCCTCAATATGAGAAGGAAACACACACTAAACATACACGAAGGGTAAAGACAAAAACTTAAGTAACAAAGAACATATAAAATTAACAATAGATATAATAACAATAACTAAAATAATAAACATAAAAATAAACAGAACAAAATTAAATTGAAGTAAATTTTTGGGTTAGGCTTGGATCCTAAGGTGACGGAGGTGGTAATGGTGTCAGAGTTGGGAGTTGAACACCCTGCGACTTAAAATACAAAAGGATCCATCGAATATCTCGGCTCTGGCATCGTTATATGTACGCCATCTCTACAAGGGTTCTGTTGGTCTCGGATATTGCATCCAAAACCTTATTCCAACCTTGTGCTTCCTCTTCTTCTTCTTCTGATTCTTCACTCGTTGACTCCTCTTGTCGAGGCTGCACTGCATTCGAACTCGCTTGACTTGCCCTGGGCCGCACATGTCTCTTCTTGTGAATCTCCCGTAGACTCATGTTCGTGGAATGAATGACCTCTGCCCAGAATAAATGGTGGTGATTGAGGAAATTGGGAGGGTGATCTGTTAACCCCTTTCATTCCATACCAAAATGTTCAGCAATGGCCGATACTATATACCCCATTCATAGGTGATTGTTCCGCTTACGCGGTACCACAGCAATGGCATGATGGATATGGGTGTATGTGCATACTGGAATATTGTGATCCATGTACCACAGTATAAAAAGTTCTTTAGTGGAGCACTTGTTTGTTTTTGACTTCTCAAAAACTAGGTGACACATAAATTTGTGCAGCAGCAAGTGCTCATGTAACCGGATAATGTTGTTGTGTGCATTCTTTGCGTAAAACTGCTCAATTCTAGTCAGCTCACGCCAATATTAGGAGACACTGAAGTCTTTATGTTGATCAATGATGGTGGATTTGGGGAATCCACACATCTCACACATGAGTTTTATTGTTAATTCATATGCCCTCCCTTCCAATCTAAACCACATTTCCTTGGTGTTCTTAGGGTTAAAGGTCAATGAAGTAAAGAACTCCAGAGTAAGCTCCTCATAAACAGGAAATTGGAACCATATGAATTGGCCCCATTAGACTCTCTCGGTTAGGTTCTCTACCCACTCATGCAATTGTAGCCTATCTAATGTATCAGCATCAAAGTATTTGGGAACTGAAATCTGCCTAGAACGAAGGGATCAGAAATGAATACCTTCCTCCTCGGTGTAGATAGGAAATGGTGTTTCGAAGTCTACTGTTTGGTTCCTTCTCCCTCTTCCCGCAACTTGTTATCTTCCATACGACTCTCGTTGGGCTGATTGCTTGATACCTAGCATATTTGCGATAGGATGTGGAAGAATTTAGGAAGGTAAAAATTATAGTGAGAGGTCAGAGCGTTTGAAAACTGGAATTCAAAAGAGATAAAATGAAACTGAAAGTGAAAGTGAAAAAGAAGTAAGAACTGAACATATAGCTGGTGAAAAGGGTAAAATGGTAAAATTTTCATTTAAGAAAATAGGCCCAACTTATTCCTTCATAGTCACAGGCCATGATCATGGCCTTCCATGCCGCGATCATGGCATGTAGTGTACCACCACAAGCATCCTCAATCGCAGGCATAGCCCACGATCGTGGCCAGCAGCTGTACTCAAGTTCTTCCTTGCTCTTTCCTAATTCTTTTCTCTTTCACTTCATGATTCCTTTTCACTTCTCTTTATACGTATGCATATTCTTACCCATGATTCTGAATTGCTATTCATATTTTCACTTTTATTCAACCTAAATCAAAATAAACCTAACTACGGTATTCAACTAATCTAACAAAAATTCAACACGAAGCTAATTTTCCTATAGTTTGCCTCCCATGCAACGCTTCTTTTAACGTCAGTCGCTCGACACTAATTTTACACTCAAGGTGGTTCGAATTAATGGTTCAATGGTAGCATTGCCATTAATCTCAAAGTCTAAACCTTTGCTACCATATTGTCACTGCCACCTCCCTTACGATTTTCTTTGTCTCACTTTCTCCTTCGCGAGGGCTTCTTTCAGGAAGCATTCCTAGGATCCTCTATGCCCTCCCATTCAGCTCGAGGTTCAGGTTTCTTGGGATCCACTAGAGATGAAAGAGCTCTGTTCTCTCTACCTATCACCTTGAAGATCAAGCTCTCCTTTCCAACTCGCAGAGTTAGTTCTCCTCCATCTACAGCAATAATTGAGCATGTAGTGGCCAAGAACAGTCTTCCAAGAATTATTAGGGTGTCCTTATCTTCACTAATGTCCAAAATATAGAAATCTATTGGGAGGGTAAATTTACCAACCTTTATCATCACATCTTCTATTATCCTTATCGTTCTATTCAAAGTCCTATTTGTTATCTTGACCAAAAGTTTGGTGGGCACTAACTCTCGTAACCCCAGTTTAAGACTGAGAGTGTAAGGCATCATATTTATACTCGCACCTAAATCCATGAATGCCCTATTTATAATGATGTTGTTGATACTACAAGAGATGAAAAAGTCCCCTAGATCATCCTTCTTCATAATGTTGGGGTTGTACTCTAATGGTTGCTCCTTAACCTTCTTCTTGATGGACTCTTGTAGTTTAAGCTTTGACCGTATTTAGTCCATCACTTTCTCGATCTTGTTATGTTCAATTTCCTGCAATTCTTTCATTTCCCTTCTTGCATATAACTGTCGCTACTGTGCAATAGGGAACATAAATACCCGTCTAGTTACTTGAATTGATTCCATTGTGGGCTCAATCAAAAGGTCTTTTTCAACTTCTTGACCTTTTTTTCTCTATTTTCTATCGTTTCCTATACTTTTGAAGTTTCACCATCCTGAGTCTGATTTATGACCATGATACGCTCCTTTAAATTTGACTCGATGTTATTTGGAAGAGTTCCAACATTTTGAGTCGAAATTGCTTCTGCTAACTGGCCCACTTAGACTTCTAAATTATGTATAGACGAAGCATGATTTTTTGTAACTTGCTCGAATTTAATCTCGAGCCTCCTATTTGCTTCCTCCATTCCTCTTATCTTGTCTAAAATCTTGTCCAACTTTGAATCCATCGAGCTTGTCTTATCCTGCTGAAAGCTCGATTGCCCTTGAGGCCTGAACTACCCTCCATTATTGCTGTTTGACTAGGAGAAGTTAGGGTGATTCTTCCACCCAGGGTTATATGTGTTGGAGTAGGGATTATTACTCCCTCCATATCTAAATTGGGCCCCTATATAATTAACTTCCTCCGGATTATCGTCTCTCATCAGATAGCAGTCCGCCATATCATGATCCATTTGGCTGCATAGCTCACACTGTAATTGCACAGCCTTTACCGTAGTTGAGGATGACGCCTTCATATTACTAAGTTGTTGCATCAAGTTGTCGATCTTAGCTTGCATTTTTGTCATCTGATCAACAGCAACAACTCCAATCTACTCCCTAAAGTTATTAGATTGTCTACTGTGTTCACTTACCCATAAGCAGCTATTGCTGGCCATCTCCTCTATTAACTCTTCTACTTCATCGATCATCTTTCTCATTAACAATCCTCTCGATGCCGCATCAATGGTGCCTCTGGTATGTAGGTTCACTCTGTTGTAGAATGTCTGTAGCGGGAATTCCTTCAATAAGTTATAGTGTGGGCATCTCCTTTGTAGATCCTTGTAACGCTCCCACGCTTCATAAATAGACTCCCCGTCACCTTGTTGGAAATTTCTAATTTCCTTAATAATTTTGGTGGTCTTTGTTAACGGGAAGTATTTATCTAAAAAGGCACGCACTATCTATTTCCACGTTGTAATGTTAGCGAGGCTCAATGAATGATACCAAGCCTTTGCTCTATCCCTAAGTGTGAAAGGAAACAACCTAATCCTCACTGCGTCTTCCGACATCTGGTGATACCAGAAAGTATCACAGATCTCAAGAAAACTCACGATGTGAGCATTCGGGTCTTTGTTTGCCAGTCCATAAAATTGAACATTCTGCTGAAGCGTATTTAGGAGGGCCAGCTTAATTTCAAATGAGACAACTTGAACAGGCAATCTAGCCACTCCTTGGTTTGCAGGATTAAACCCTGGCCTCATAAAATCCATGAAGGCCCTCTGTTGTTTCCTGCTAGGGTTGACTTCTTGATCCATGTTTCTTTGGAATTCCTCGGCCATTTGTGCTTTCTCGATAAGGGTTCGTTCTAAATGAGTTATATCTAAATCTAAAGTCTCCACTGCACAACTTGAATCCCTCGTGACTCTTGTGTTCATGCAAGAGAACGCTTCTTAAGTAAAACTAACGAAAAACGAAAACGAAGAAAAGAAAAAATAACTATTCTAACGCCTTAAACTATAGAACTAAGTTGCCTTCCCCGACAATGGTGTCAAAAACTTGTTCGCTCAAGGTTACACACACTAGGTTTTACTAATTATAACCTTGGTAATTACCGCAAGCGCACGGGTCGTTCACGTAGTACCTAAGGTGTCTATCCCACGAGGAAGGGAATTAGTTAATTAAACAACTAATGCAGAAATTAAATCAATCAATAATCAAATGTGAGAAATTAAAGTGCTATAAGATTGAATAAAATAGAAAACCACACAAATAATTTGAAACCCAACCTAGAAATAACGAAGTGAGAGAAAGGGGGATTCAATTTGAAATTAAAGGAAATCTACCAATTATGCAATTTTTGATTTAACAGGCCTAGACGTTCCTAGGGTGAATTACTCCCTCTCTAGTTATAATTCTTAACCTTAATTGATAAACCCTAATTCAAATTATGGTAATTGCAATCTCTCAATCTGCAATTGGTCCAAAACCTAAATTAGCTATGAATTTTGCTATTAACCTACCGGGAATCTATGCTTGATCTCTTATTACACAACTCTACCATTTTGATTCAACTCTCTACCTATCAGTTTACCTAACTCTTGTTAGTCCAAATCGATGATTTTTATCGGCTCACCCTCTCAATTTATTGCTAAGTTATGAAGAATCGAAATTGAATCACAATTAAATAGAAATAAAACACCATCAAATAAATATTATTAATCTCAAGAATTAAAAAAAAAACCCGAATAAATAGAAAATACTATCGGAACGGATCTCGAAGGTCATGATTATGGGAAATTGCCTGTTCCGGGAAGTACTTTGCGCTAAATGTATCTACGTCCCTCTCTTCCTTCTTCTCCTTCCTTAATCGCTTGATTTCTCTCTAGGTTTCTGTCAGATTTTTACAAAAACTTACTATTTTGCTTGAATCTTTTTCACCCTCTCCTTTCTGCCAGTGGTTGTCTTGTAATGTGCTATTTATTCTATAGTAGGCCTAGGTCAAACTCGGGGTCGAAAAGGATTGAAAAATCACTCAAAATTTGAGTTTTGTGTCAGCCCGATACAGAGCATGATTGTGGCCCTGCCTGCCACGATCGTGGTTGGCGATTTATCCTTTCTGTCACGATCGTGGCCTGACTTGACGCTCTCTGTCACGATCGTGGCCCCTGGTTCACGATCGTGGTCTGGTTGCTTCTGGCTCTTCCTTTTCTTTCACCATCGTGGCCTATATCTTTTAGCCTAAAACTCTTCAAATCTTCATTGTTCTTCCCTGTTTACCCTGCAACACTAACACACACATCAAGTACCTAAAAAATGTAACAATTAAGCTCAAAGATTCAAACTAACCTATAAAAACCACTTAAACACATCACTAACATAATTAACACATAAACACACACTTAACTTTAAATTTAACACTATATACTTAACAAATTACACCCTAAAACATCATGCAAAATGCAACTATCACCCACTATAAATGAGCATCCATTTCAGAGTTTCCAATTTTCACCATTTCATGAATAGTTCGATTTGTTGACTAACCTGAGAGAGCATTAAGAGATATTTTGGGCTGAACTTCCAAGTTTGTTTCATCTTCTGATTGATCTTCTCCATTTTCTAACAGGAGGAGTTGAGGATCTCTGCACTTATGGCTAGGTAAAAATCAACAAATAATGTCCATGGCTCTATCCCTTCGAGTATAGGTAAATGTCAGCAATTGTTCTTGTTGGATCTTTCTTACAACAAATTTAGTGGTAGTATTCCCAAGAAGTTATTAGCCTCTCATCATTAGCCATATATTTGAACCTGTCTAATAACTATTTGACTAGTTCCTTTTCCTGTATAGTTGGTAGTTTGAAAAGTCTGGGTGAACTCGACGTTTCCAATAATATGCTATTTGGTAATATTCTTGGTGATCTTGGAGGCCGTACGGTGCTGGAACCTAAGAATGCAGGGTAACTTTTTCGAGGTGCAATTCCTTCGACTTTTAGTTCATTCAAAGGACTTCAAATTTTAAATCTTTTAGAAAATAATTTGATTGGTGAAATTCCTACTTTTTTTAAGAATAAGAACAGCCTAATGCAACTGGTCTTGTCTGATAATGACTTTGACAGCAAGGTGCCTTTAAGAGGAGTGTTTAATAATTTCAGGGTAAATTCAATCACAGGCAACAGTAAGCTCTGTGGCGGCATTATATTGGGTTCCCAATTTCAATAAACAAACATTCTCTCTATTTCCTACTCTCAACAAGTTAATACGAAGCTATCATTGTTTTCATTCCCTTAAAGAGTAGCATTTTCTAGTATCAAATGAAAAAATGGACTAAAGAAAAGGTAACAAGGGGCCAATTCGAGAGGGCCCACTCTCTTACAATTCCAAATATCTCAATACCACATCATTATAACTTATGTCCTATTAAGTAGCATTCTCTAACTTATTATAACAAACTTATTCAGTTTCTTGCCATCTATAAATACTAGATTACACCAATTGTCACTCCCTCTTGTGCCTCCTGGTGTAGGTGAGTCGAATGGGAGGCCTATCAGTACCCCCCCTCATTTGAATTCACCTTGCTCTCGAGGTGGATGGTTGGAAATTGTGTTTGCATCACATCATAAGCATCCCAAGTTGTTTCATATGCTAGCAATCCTTTCCACTTAACTAACACGTCCGTGGTTCCTACTAAAACTCTAGTTTGCAAAATGTCTTCAGGTTCTACCAGCCACTCTAAATCTAAGATGAGTTGTGGTGGAAGTGGCTGCACTTGTTGGTAGGTGCCAAGGGTCCTTTTCAACTGGGAAATATGGAAAACAAGATGCAGGGATTATGAGGGAGGAAGATCTAATTTGTAAGCCATATGTCCAACTCTTTCTAAAATACAATAAGGACCAAAAAACTTCAAGGATAGTTTTTCGTTCAGTCTTCTAGAGAGGGAACACATGCGATATGGGCGCAGCTTGAGGAAAAAAAAGGGTCTGCAATAGAAAAATAGAGGTCTCACCTTACTTGGGCCTGTGAAAGGTGATGTTTTAATTCATCCAAGAGAACATCTCTAGCTTGCAAATGTTTTTTCAAGTCATCAACACTGGTTGATTGGTCTCCAAACTTAATCAGAAGTGGTGGGTTATGACTGTAAACGGCTTAAAAGGGAGTCATCTTAGTAGATTCATGGTACGTTGTATTGTACCAATACTCAGCCTAAGCCAACCATTGGTTCCATGTTCGAGGATTCTCGTTGGCAAAGCAACGAAGATAAATTTCTAAGTATTGATCAACCACTTCCATCTGGCCATAAGCTGTACTTCGGTGTAGTTTGGTACCTTATAATCTGAATACTTCTTCCCAAAAGTGACTCAATAATACCTTACCGCGATCGGAGACCAGTGACCTTGGAATACTATGCTACCTAATAATTTATTTTGCAAAGAGTGTTGCAACAAATTTTGCATTAAATGGATGCTTTAGAGGAGGAAAATGAGCATATTTGCTCAATCGATCTACCACCACTAGGATTGTTGCAAAGCCATCAGATTTGGGTAGTCCTTCAATGAACTTTAAGGAAAAGTCCTCCCAGATCTAATTTGGAATTGGTAAAGGTTGTAACAACATGGCTGAAGACATCGCTTGGCATTTGTTTTGCTGGCAAACAAAAGACTCAGCCACACACTTCTTTACTACTTCTTTCCTTCACATCTAATAAAACTCCCCTTTCAATCTTTTATAAGTATGCAGAAAACTAAAGTGGCCTCCAACAACAACATTGTGATATTCATACAACAAATGAGGAATGAGTGTTGATTCTTTAGGAATCACCAACCTTCCTTTATACAATAATCTACTATATGAAACTGAATAGTTAGGCCATTTTGTAGAACCATCTGCAATGTCTTTTTTTTTTTATTTATGCCAGCTTAGAGTCGCCATCTACTTTAGAGCTGATATTCTTTTCCTCCAGTACCTGTGGGATGATGAGGGCTGTCAATAGCGGGGTATCTACAGCAGGAATTCTGGAAAGAGCGTCTGTTTCCTTGTTGTCTCTACCTAACTTATATTGTATATCAAAATCATAACCAATAAGCTTAAATATCCACTTTTGGTAATCATGATGCACCAATCTCTGTTTCAAGAGGAATTTTAAACTCTTTTGATCAGTAAAGATTGTGAAGTGTTTACCTAATAAATAATATGGCCATTTCTGAATAGGAAGCACCACTGCCATTAGTTCTCTCTCATATATACTCTTCAAACCATTGTGGGCAGATAATTCTTGACTGAAGTAAGACACCAGTCTACCTTGTTGCATAAGAATAGCTCCCACTTTTATCCCCAATGCGTCGGTCTCCATAGTGAAAGGAAGGTTGAAATCGGATAAGGCAAGGAATGGAACTGTAGTCGTGGTTATTTTTAGGAGATGAAATGCTTCCTCAGTTACTACATTCTAAAAGCATCTTTCTTAAGTTACTGAGTGAGTGGCCAAGCAATATTTCCATACCCCACCACAAATCGATGATAATATCTAGTCAATCCTGGAAATCCTCTAAGCTCCTTTAGATTAGTTGGAGAAGGCCATTCAAGAATCACTTTAACCTTTTCCGATCAACTACTACCTCATTGAAGATATCCAATGGCCTAAGTACTTAATAAGTTGCTGGACAAATATGCAATTTTTTGCATTTAGGAACAACAGATTCTTGGATAGTGCTGCAAAGATTGTTTTCAAGTGTTGTTCATGTGCCTTTTCATCACTACTGTACACCAAAATGTCGTCAAAAAATACTAAAACAAATTTTTGGATAGGGTCAGAATACCTTATTCATAAGGGATTGAAATGTTTCCGGTGTATTGGATAATCCAAAGGACATTACTAGGAACTCGTAATGCCCCTCATGAGTCTTAAAGGTGGTCTTGGGTACATCCTCCACCTTCACTCAGATTTGATGATACTCAGATGTAAGATCGAGCTTTGAAAATGCAGCCTCTCCGCGTAACTCATCTAAGATCTCATCAATAACTGAAATGGGAAATCTATCTAGAATAGTCACCCTGTTTAAGGCGCAATAATCCATGCAAAATCTCTAACTATCGTCTTTCTTTTTAACAGTAACACCGGGCTAGAGAAAGGGCTATTAGATGGCTAAATAATACCCGAAATGCACATTTCTCACACCAATCGCTCCATTTTGTTATTCTAGAAATGTAGATATTGGTAGGGCCATACACTGATAGGTGATGTCCTCGGCTCTAGTCGAATGGCATGATCCACCTCTCTCTCTGATGGTAGTCCCATCTTTTCAGTGAATACCTCTGAAAATTTTTATTTTAATGCCCCAATCCATCTTGGTACCTTGTTAGGCCTAAAAGAATTTGTAGACTATGAAGTCAGGTCACACAATTCAATCATTACTCCATTTCCCTCTTGCTGAATTTCTTTTGCTATAGACTTCAATGAAACAATCGTTTTATTAAGTGTTGTGTCGGCCCCATAAAAATTTCTGCATTGAATGTTAGACCCCGTTTCCGGAGTCTAACTCCTTATTCATGACTACTTGCTTGCTCTGATATCACACCTGTTAGACCCCGTTTCCGAAGTCTAACTCCTTGCTCTTCATGCATGCTCTGATACCACACCTGTTGGCCCCCGCTTCCCAGAGTCTAACCCTTGCATGCATGCTTGTTTGCTAACCTGGCTCACTTACTTGCATCCGTACTCTGATACCTCATGCACACTTGCTTGCTTGATCACTTTGATATCATGCATGCAGAGAGTCTTAACACGTGAGTTATCTCCCAAAGATAACATCTATCCTTCAACCTGAGTCCTATCA
>JAOQMS010105998.1:0-17868 GCA_027563885.1 Erythroxylum longipes | reverse complement strand
AGATTCTTTATAAAGAGTTGAATTAGCATAATCTTCATCTATTAACCCTAAGGCTAAATTGAACTCAGTGACACTCTGTTTGAATTTGACTCCCATTAATTTGTATTGAATCACCTTAAAACTACTTAATGTAAAATTGTCCAATTTGTCAAATTTAAAAGTAGTGTAGAACTCCCTAGCTAATTCAATAAAAATAGGACAACTAATTAATGCAAAGTACTTCCATCTTATATCGATTAGCAAATCATCAAAATTTTCCTTAATTTCCAATTCTTCTAGAGAAGTGAAGTGTAAATATTTACCCGTAACAATATGTCGAGTTTTAATAACAACGTGCCATTGTTATCGCTCTTTGGTGTTGAAAGTGAGACATCCTCATGAATTCGAATCAGTAGGTGGTAGAATAGAAGCATTTTTTGTAATCCGTGCATGCTTCCTTTTGTTACCAGCTTCAAAGTTTTTAGCAGATTTAGCATGCATCGGTGAATTGTCTTTTGCTGCAGTCTTGATAGTAGCGTTAGAACACCCCATTACACTAAACAAGATAAGCAAAAATTACTTGGAAAAATATTAACAACTTAATAATAATTGAAATTAAACTAAAAGAAGGATTAACTAAAAGCAATTAATATGAATGAAAATAAAAAAGTAATTAAAATTGTAAAAATAAAACTTTTAAAAAATGAGGCGTGGTTGGTTGGTTTCTGTTGTTGCTGGCCCGATTAAAGGGGGGCTGTTGGGTTATGTGTGGAGGCTGCTGCATCTGTCGCAGGTGAGTGATGTGGGTGGGAAGCTGCTGCGTCGTGCGTCTGTCTCTGGAGCTGCTTGAGTGTTGTGGCGTGGATGGGTAGGACTGGGCTGCATGAGTAATTGCTCCAGTGTGCTGGTGGGTGCGGAGTGTGTGGCTTGTGTGGGAGGACAGCTGCGTGTGCAGTGGAGAGGGCTGCGTGCTTGTTGTGCAATGGAGAGGGCTGCGTGCATATTGTGCAATGGAGAGTGCTGCATGCTTGAGTGGTTGTGTGATGCGTGGGTGTAAGAAAGTTGCTGGTGCGTTGGGGAGGTGTCGGGTCGTGTGAGGCTGCGGCGTGAGGGCTCCAACGTTGGATGAGTGAGTTTTAATGTTCCTGCAAAGAAGAAACAACATATTAGAGTCCATTTCTAAAATAAATTCTAATAAAGTAAAAAGAAAAAAATTACAGGTTTTTTTTAATTTTTTAAATAAATAAGTAAATAAATAAATAAATAAAGTAAAAATAGAAATAAGGGAAAATTTAAAAATGGAAATAATAAAGGGAAAAATTTACGCTTCTTTTTTATTATTTATTTATTTTTTTGGGAATATTAGAGTATCAATCCATAATACTAAATCACATAAGGCGATTATTCCAGAACACTAAATCACATAAGGTGAGATCTCGCCTTGTGAGATTTAGTAGTCTGGAATTTTTTAAACCTCTTTTTCCTTTAAGTCAATAAATTTATGTTTCAAAAATAAACAAATGCATTAAAGAAAGAACAAAATAAAATAAAATAATCCCATTTTGAGTTGCCTCCTAAAAAGCGCAATTGTTTAACATTGTTATGCTTGACAGAGCCAGTTTTTCTCAAACTTCTTCATATGATAGAGGTTCCAAATCAATATTCACTACACTGGAAACCGTCATCTCCTTATATAGTGGTTTCAGTCTGTCTATTAACCTTAAAAATCTTTCCAGTCTCTAAACTTTTTATTTCCACTGCACCATGAGAAAAGATATTAGCAATAACAAAGGGACCAAGCCATCTAAAATGTAACTTACCTCTCATAAGCTTTAATCAAGAATTATACAATAACACTTTCTGTCCCACCTCAAATTTTTTCCTCAATATCATATTATCGTGGAACAATTTGGTTTTCACTTTGTAAAATTTTGAATTTTTGTAAGCATCCAACCTTATTTCCTCTAGCTCTTGTAGTTGCAACTTCCTTTCCTCTCTAGCTTTTGCCAAATCCACATTACAACGTTGCACCGCCCAATAGGCTCTATGTTCAATTTCTACCAATAAATGGCAAGCTTTACTAAAAATCAATCGATAAAGAGACATTTCTATCCGTGTCTTATAAGCTGTACAATATGCCCAAAGAAAATCATCCAATCGTAAACTCTAATCCTTTCGACTAGGATTCATAGTCTTTTCTAAGATGATTTTCACCTCTCTATTCGAAACTTCTGCTTGTCCATTCATTTATGGATGGTAGGCGGCGGTGGCTACTCGATGATGCATTCTATACTTTCTAAATAGCATTGCCACTGCTTTATTGCAAAAATGACTTCCTTGATCGTTAATGATGGCACGTGCGATTCCAAATATATTAAAAACGTTAGTTTTTATAAATCCTAAAATAGTTGTAGAATCGTCAATTCTAGTGGCTTTTGCTATAACCTATTTAGAAACGTAATCCACAGCCAAAAGTATGTAAGAAAATCCACAAGATGAAGGGAAGGGCTTAATAAAATCAATATCCCATACATTAAATATTTCAACTATAAGAATGGGCATTTCATTTCGATAAGATAACGTACCTATCTTTTTACATCTGTCACAACTTTTACAGAACACATAAGCATCTTTAAATAAAGTCTCCCAATATAATCCACTACCTAAAACTTTCCTAGAAATTCTTTTGGGACAAAGTGACCACCACATGCATATTTGTGACAAAAAACTAAAACAGAATTTTGTTCATTTTCTGGCACACAACGCCGTATAATCTTATTAGAGCAGAACTTCCATAAAAACGGTTCATCTTACATATAATATTTTGCCTTATTTCTTATCTTTTCCTTCCTAGTCTTACTAATGTAATAAAGTAAAGTTCTAGTAACTAAATAATTAACCAAGTCAGCATACCATGGAACCATACTTTTCATTTGGAACAATTGCTCATCAGGAAAAGTTTCAGGACGAATAGGTAAAATATCTTCATCTCTTATTAACCTACTCAAGTGATTTGCTACTAAATTTTCTCACTTTTTTTATCTTTTATTGTCAAATCAAACTCTTGAAGTATCATAATTCATTATATCAACCTTGGTTTGGACTCCTTCTTTGCCAGAAGATATTTCAATGTTGCATGATTAGAGTAAACAATAACTTTAGAGCCAAGTAGATAATCTGAATTTATCTAAAGAAAAAACAATTGCTAATAGCTTTTTCTCAGTTGTAGAATAATTGCACTGCGCATCATCCAATGTCCTAGAAGCATAGAAGATAATGTGACTTCTTTTTCTCAATCCTTTGGCCTAAAACAGCTCCCATTGTATAGTTGTTAGCATCGCACATAATCTAGGGCTAAAGATCCTAATTTGGTGGTTGAATAATAGGCGTACTTGTTAGTAGTGTCTTGAGTTTGTCAAAAGCTTCCTTGCAATCCTTCTTAAAGTCAAATGGAACGTCTTTTCCAACTTTGATAAAGGTATTGCAATCTTGGAAAAATCTTTAATGAACCTGTGGTAAAATATTGCATGTCCAAGAAAAGATCGAACTTCCCTAACGTTTATAGGATAAAGTAAGTTCACAATTAAATCCACTTTAGCTTTATCAACTTCTATGCCCCTGGATGAAATCACGTGTCCTAAAACAATGCCTTGATATACCATAAAGTGACATTTTCATTATTTAAGACCAAAATTTTCTCAATGCATCATTTAAGAACCTTAGATAAATGATTTAAACAATCATCAAATGAATCTCCATAAACAGTGAAATCATCCATGAATACTTCAATGCAATTCTCTTTATACTCAGAAAATATACTCATCATGCATCTTTGGAACGTACTTGGAGCATTACAGAAACTAAATGGAATTCGCCTAAAAGCATATGTTCCAAAGGGATACATGAATGTAGTCTTTTCTTGATCCTCTTAAGCAATTGCTATTTGATAGTAACCTAAAAAACCATCCAAAAAGCAGAAACATGATTTACCAGCAAGTCTTTCTAACATTTGATCAACAAAGGGTATTGGAAAATAGTCTTTTTTTAGTAGCTAAATTAAGCTTTCTAAAGTTTACGCACATTCGCCACCCATTTTGTACCCTCATTGGTACCAATTCATCATTCCGGTTTCGTATCACTGTCATACTAGTTTTCTTAGGCACAACATGCACTGGACTTACCCATTCACTGTTCGAGATTGGATAAATTATAACTGCATCCAAAAGTTTTATAATTTCTTTAATTACCACATCCTTTATTGTTGGATTAAGTATTCTTTGGGGTTCCCATTTTGGTTTAGCATTCTCATCTAAAAGAATCCTATGCATGCAAATCACCGAGCTGATTCCTTTTATGTCTACTAAAGTCCAAACAATTGT
Source organism: Erythroxylum longipes (assembly GCA_027563885.1). Lineage (NCBI taxonomy): Eukaryota > Viridiplantae > Streptophyta > Magnoliopsida > Malpighiales > Erythroxylaceae > Erythroxylum > Erythroxylum longipes. Next base: position 13,510 of record JAOQMS010105998.1, on the reverse strand, counting down.
AATTTTGCATTTTTTTAAAGTAGTGTCACCAATTTTTCCTCTTAACCTTCATTCAACCTTTTAGAAATGATCACTGGAAATGACTCTCCATCACCCAAATAGACATATTTAAGGTAATCAAGTAGGGCTTTCGATTCATTTTTCGGAGCCTACAAAATATAAGGTAGCAGTTTCTTGTGATTTATAGTAAATTTAGCATTCAAAGTTTTTGAATCTCTTTGCATTGCTGATAACGATTCTGTAACTTCACAAGTTTCATCAATTTGCTCATTCACTTCTGATTTGGCCTTTAACTTTAGCCCATCTTCAATATTTTCTTCATTAAACATATCATGCACAAATGAATCCACAACATCCATATGATATGCAAATTGAAGATCATTAGGGTGTTTTATTACTTCGAAAATATTAAACTTTACTATCTCTCCATCAAACTCTACAGAAAGAGTCCCCTCATCCACATCAATTTCATCTTGGTCGTCTTCATAAATGACCTACCCAATAGAATTGAAGTCGAATGTTCCACACTATCTCCATCCATTTTTAAGATGTAAAAATCCACTAGAAATACCAAACCATTAACTTGGACTAAAACATCCTCAATAACTCCAATAAGATGCACATACGAATGATCAACTAGTTGGATAATCACATTAGTTTCTTGCAACGAATTCAGATTTAAAGCTCGATAAATTGAGTATGGCATGACATTAATAGATGTACCTAAGTCTATCATAGCACACTCAATTTTTCTATTACCAATAACAAACAAAAGTGTAAACATACCTGAATCTTTACATTTTTCGGTAATATCCTATTTATTACAGTCGATACATTCTTACCTAAAATTATTCTATCCTTGTCCTTCAGCTTCCTTTTATTTGTGCACAACTTGGTTAAGAATTTTGCATATTTCTGAACTTGCTTGATGACTTCCAAAAGTTGTATATTGATTTCCACCTTTTTTAAAGTTTCTAAGATCTCTCTTTTGTATTCATCATCTTTTGATTTAACTAACTTGCTAGGAAAAGGAGGTAAATGTGCATTAATTGATATTGATGAAGATGAATCATTTTTTATATTTATTCATTCTTGAGTTGGAAGTTCTTCTTTCTTTTCTCCATCATCGTGCTTTTCTTCCTCCATTGGTAAAGAAGTTCCAAATTGAATTTCTTTACCACTTCTCAAAGTCATTACACTCACATTTTCCTTAGGATTCACCACCATGTAGGAAGGTAGTTTCTCCAATGCTTGTGCTTCCAATTTACTTACCAAGGTGGCTAATTGAGTGGTCTGATTTGAAGGCTTCCCCTTATTTCCTGTTGAAATTGTTGTGTATTATTAGCAAGCGTCTTAACAATTTCATCTAAAGATATACCTAAATTTAAAAATTGAGGTTGAGCATATATAAGAGCTTGAGGTTATTCATTAAAATTGTGAGGTTGATATTGTTGTTGGCCTCCTTGATTTCCATAGCTCAAGTTTGGATGTTCCCTCTATCCTGGATTGTAGTAATTGGAATTAGGGCCATACTTTCATTGAGGTTGACCAGGAAAGCCCCCTATTGCATTAGTTTCTTAAAGAAAGTCTTGTTGCAATGCAGGGCACATATCTGTAGGATGTCTAGAGAATTAACATATTCCGCACACTCCTGCTGATTGCAATTGACCTATAGCCTTTTAACGAACTAGAGCAATTAAATCAAAAAGTTTATCTTCAAGGTGTGTGTTACGTACCTCATTCATATGCTTAATAGCTCCATCCCTCCTTGTCCCAAACTGCTGAGGATGACCATAATTGATATCAACTGTTTGGCTGCCTCAGGTGTTTTGTTTACCAAAGCTCCTCTACTAGCTGCATCAACCATACTTCGATCCATTGGCAATGTTCTTCATAAAAGTATTGAATTAGAAGTTGATCGAGAATTTGATGATGTGGATAACTGGAATATAGCTCCTTAAACCTTTCCTAATATTCATATAATGTTTCTCCTGTAATTTGTCTTATCCCACATATCTCCTTTCTGATATTCACTGCTTTTGATGCAGGAAAGAACTTCTCTAGAAATATTTTTTTCATCTCATTCCAAGTTGTTACTGAGCCAGATGGAAGATAATATAACCAATTTTTTGCCTTATCTTTTAATGAGAACAGAAAGGCCCTAAGATTAATTTGTTCTTCTATCACCCCTTTTGTCTTCATTTCAGAACAAACAAAATGAAATTCTTTCAAGTGTTTATGCGAAATTTCACATGCAAGACCACGAAAAATAAGCAGTAATCACCAAATTTCAATTCAAAATCTACCTCAACATTGGGAAATTGAATGCATAAAGGTTGTTAATTCAAATTTGGTGTTGCTAACTCCCTCAACATTCTAGGTTTGAGAGTTGCCATCTTTTTGTCTGCTTCTTGAAAATTAAAGTCTTCACCAATTGTTAGATCTACTTTAACTTTCACATCTGAAGTGAATGGCCACTTCCTTGGTTAGTATCTTTTTTCAAACGACACACTGTCTTCTCAATTTTTAGATTATATTGCAATTTACCTATCTAAGAAGCATGAGTCATACAAGACAAAAGGTTAGTAGTAACTGTAAAAATAAAAACGCAAAGAAACTAAGAAACTTGAAATAGTTCCCTGGCAATGGTGCCAAATTTTGGTCAGCTTGTTGAAGCTCCTAAAATAATTCCGATTCTTCTAACTTTTGTAGTAGTCGTAGAACCAGGTCAAATCCCTAGAAAACTAAACACTAGTTTCTTAATTTCAATTAATAAAACAAACAAGGGTTTTTTTATTAAGAAACGGATTCACTAAAATTAATACGAAATCAAATTAAATCAATTGAATTTAAAATTGAGAAAGTCAAGATTACCAAACTCTGATTCAAGAGAAAGATCTCATCCAATTGTAACATTGATCATTGGTTTAAAAAGAATATTTTCACAATTCAGGTAGCTAGTTTGAAACATATTAGGATAGTCGTAATAAGTCTCAAATTTTCCTAAATTAATTGGTTCAAACCTAGCATCCAAACCAAAACTTATCATCTATTGACTGGGTGCGATAGCATTTCATATCAAATAAATGATAGCAATAAGCTCTGTGAAAAAGACTAAACCATAAATTAAATAATCGAGATAACTGCAACTATTCAATTTAGTTTTCTTGTTTATCATAAGGTAAATATGAAAATTCATAAATAACCTATTTGCTACTTATACCAATCCTTCATGACAACTATAGATCATTGTATTCCTAGATAGTGATAGAATAATCAATATTAAATTAAATTGTCAGATCAATTGCATATCAATCATTCATGAAATATGAGAACTCAAAACAAGAAATACTTGAATTAAAATGTGAATAAAAGTTTGAAACACAAAACCTCACAAGATTACGATTAGAGAATTAAATCCTCTTAAATCAGAACGATTGCGTTTAACCACACATGGCTTTTGCTCTAATAACAAAAATAGAAGAAAGACTAAGAATTGTAAAAAATGTAAGAATAGAAAACTTCTTTCTGTTGTGAGGAACGTCCCTTTTATAAGGTTTTCTAATATAATCCTAATCTAACTCTAACATGTAAAGATGTCTATCTAAAACGAATTCAAATTCCTATATGATAAGGATAAGGTGAAGTCTTCTCGTCAAACTCCAATTCTTCAAGTAATTAGCCTTATCTACTGCATCAATCTCTTCATTTTATCCAAAATTTGTCACTATCATCAATAGAGTCCTAATTTAATGCAATCTCCACGTTTCATCTCCTAAAACCACAAAAAAACATTAATTTCCATAGTTAAGCATCAAAATAAATCCAAAACAAAGGAGATAATATCAAATAATATAGCAAGATGAGATCTTATCAGTGTTAGACAACAAATTCCAACAAATTTTAGCTTTTCTAGCTCATGAGTTTTTCTGTACTTTTGATGCTTAAGGGCTATTTTTGGAACCAAATCAAATGAGAAAACTCTAGAAAGAGCCCTAGAAGCCTCAATAACTATGTCAAGACAAGAAAAACACAAAAAAAGAGCAACAACCACCAGATCAAAAGGAGACATCTAGAGAGCTTCAAGAATTATAGATTTCTAGGTCAAGACACCAATTAGTTTTTCTTTCTTTTCCCTTTATTTATTTAATTATCTGGGATGTTTATTTGTATTACTATGATGTTTAACATGATTATCGGTTTCTAAACCCATATTAGGGATTTTTTTAATTGTTTTGTTGAAATTTATTCTTGTTGAATACAATACATCTATCAATGCTTTGTGATAATTGTTATGCTTACATTTGGTAATAAATCCAGATAGTGACTCAGGTTACATGTGTTAAGGTAAATAATGAGATTTGATAACTTAATAGACCTACAATTATCATATTAATTAACAATTGAAGAGAGATCTTAATTGTGAAATTAATTATCCTTAGGATTGCTTCAAATCTAATTGAATAAGTTATTATTAGTTTTGTGAATTCAGAGATTACAATTCTATAATTATTGAATTCAATTTGGGTTACTTGATTAGATCAAGGGAGAGGGCAACTAGAAATTGAGGATATCTAGTATCAAACATAAATTAAATTAACAAGGTAAAGGAAAAACAAACAAGAATAGAATAACTCCTAAGTCTCAAACTTTGATCAAACTTATTTTTATTAGTGGCTCAATTCTTTACTTGTTTCATTTTATCAGTTTTTTAATTTCAATTATTTATTTTAATTGAAATCAATCTTTAGTACTTTAGACAAAGTTTTATTCAATTTGTTAGGCATTTATTAGTCCTTAAGGGAATGATACCTTTGATACTACAAGATACGATCTGTATACTTGTGCTATTGCAAGTTTTTATATTAAAACTTATCAATATGGAGGTAAAGAATACAAAAGCAAACATTGTTCATGAATTAAAAGCTTTGCTTGAAGCTTGGGAAACATCGTCGGGATGTCGCGATGCTTAATTAATGTAATGAAGGACTCATAATTAGTTGGAAGTCCATTCAAGGAGAAGAGGACTAAATCTTCATCAAAAAGTTTTTCTCCAATACCCACTAATTCATCTGTAGTTATAAAGATAAGGGAAAGAAAATCAGTGATGGTGCTTAAGCCTTTCTTTAATGTGTGCAATCTACGATAGAGAAGAGAGCATTTTGAAGATGATTGTTGCATAAAGTGATTAAAAAGTTCAAGCCAGAGTTCACGAGCTGTGTGATAGCTAAAAGATAATCGTGTGATTGAGGGTGAAAGTGACGCAGTGAGAAAGCAATAGACGAGTTGATCAAAGTTTTGCCATTTTTGGTATTTTGAAGATGGATATTCCAAACTTGAAGCTGCATCTTATGGTGAGATAGTTCCATCCACATAATCGATGAGGCCAAAAGTAATTAAAGTAGCTTGAATTTAATGTTTCCAACCAAAACAGTTAATAGAATTTAGTGGTGTTGAGAGAAAGCATGTAATTGGTTGAACAGTAGTATAAGTATGTTGGTATCTGCCATTGATGATATTATTGAATTTTTGTTGGTGCCTTCTGTGAATAATTTGGATGATGCTTATAGAATGGTTGTTATTGCCTTTTGGGAATAGTGTATGTTGGTGTTGTTTGTGGTAAGGGAAAAATATATGTACATAGGGTTTTAAATACCATGAAGAATAAGAAATTGTATTGTATATTTCTATATATTTACAGAAGGTCTGAGGACCTTAATATATATAACTGGAGATACATGAGTTAAGTTAGAATATAAAACTGAAAAGATTAAAGCATATTGAATATAAGGTGGTTGTAATTGTGAGATAATCATATGTTATCACTTCCCTAAATCAACTTATGTAAGACTTTAATTGGTATGACTAAAGGAAGGGAAGAAAATGATTGAAAACTTGAGAGAGAAGATATAGATTTGAAATTAATAGTAGATATAACAATAACAAAGCAAAAGGTTTTAACTATTGTGCCTCTCTTTCCTTTTTATTTTTCTTTTCTTTTTTTTTAATTTCTTGTTATTTATACAATTCTTAGGCATAAAATGAACAATTCTTGATATAACAGAATGAATCAGTTTTACAATTAAGCTATTTTCAAGCTCTCATAAGTCCATCGTTAAATCAAGCATTTCTTATTAGTTAAAATCCATATCAACATTTCTAGTTATTTTTTCTACTATGTTAAAATTAAAATACACACACACACACACACATACACATACAAACATATACACATAAGAGAAAAAGAAACAAAGAAAATCCTAAACGAGCACATACAAAGGAAGAAATGCGAAAAAATAAAAGTTTTTATTGTAGAAAAATTTTCAAGGATGTATTCTAATTGTAAATAGAGTAATCAAAATTAAAAAAGAGACTAATAAAATAAGCTATTACTTTACTTTATATCAAAAAATAAATTTTATAACATTCAGATTATGTAAAAATTTAAGTTTTATTAGTCAACACAAAAGTGTCTTATAATATCAATTTTAAGTTGTATTTCTTTATTTTCTCCTTACATGATGCTTCATTTATTTTCATCTTTAATTGAGACATTAACAGTATAAATATATATATGTAGAGGAAAATCTATAAACATGTTAAATGAGGATAAAATTAAAGAGAAGCATATATACTTAAGTTAGGGATACAATCATTTTAAATATGAATTAATAAAATTTTTAATTAAAGTCAAGTAAAATGGCATATAAATAACATTAACAGGAATTACACTTTTACTTATTGTTCACAGATGAAATTGAATATCGTCGATATTACAACCTTGATGTTTTAAACTGTGTGACTTCATTGTTGAAACAAAAGACCAGTGATTGTCATTATATGCTGCATCAAAATTACAAATCTTTTCTTTTGATGTGGAGGCAAGGAAACATATTCCGTAATAGATGTGTCCAGAAAATTGGAACAAAACATGTGATTATTGGGCCTCTCTCAACATTTAGGTTTGTTTTCTTTCTATTCACATTTGCTTCCATTAATTTTGTTAAATGATTTAATGACTATCTTTTTTCTTTATTTAGGAAAAATGTGAGAAAGCTAAGGTGAACAGAAGAAAAATGAAAACTCCTTACAACCAAGGCTCTAACTCATTTGTCGTCGTGCGAAATGAATATGTAAGATATTAGTTTGTAACTTATATTATATCAATAAACATTATATTATTTATTATGCATTGCACGTTTTTTTTAATAAAACAGAGTGAGAAGGAACTACATGAACAAGAGTGTGATAGGATTACACTGTATAAATTCACTCACTATAAGGAAGGTTAAGGGTGGATGTTTGAAGGAACACAAAATAACTATGTAAATAAAAATTTTGTTTAAATTTTAAGTTTATTTATTTTTGTAGTATTAACTAATAATATTTGCATTGAATATTGGTTTTGATTTTTAATTTTAGAATAATATGCAAGAACTGCTACAAACATCAATATCTGAGGGAAATGAGACAAATGTAGAAGAAATTTGTAACAAGGTGCTAGGTACACATTCTGGATATATCAAAGGCCTTGGATTTGGTACTAAGTCAACTGTTTCATCCTTATTAACACTAGTATATGTTTAACATCTTGAAAAGGAAAACAAATCACTTAAAAGGAGTTGGCTACGTATGAAAAGTACCTCAAAAAATTACTTAGCTCGGATTTTGTAAGCAATGAAGATGAAAACGAGGCTAGTGATTAAATTAATCTCTATATTTATTATTTTTTATATTAGTATTTTTGAAGTTGTAATTAAAATCTTGTACATGAACAAATTTATTGATATTTTTTTATATACAATGCTTCAAATTATCAATTTTTTATAATTTTTATAATAAATTAACATAAATATAATTATTACATACAATAATATGGATTAAAAACGTCACAAATAATTATAATTCAACATGGTATATCATTTTGTTAAAATATATATTAAAAATTTGACTATATTTACAAAACGTGGCTAAAAACATTTGGCTACGTTTTAAAAAAATGTAAGTAAAAGCTTTTGGCTACGCTTTAAAAAAGTAGCTAAAAACTATTGGCTATATTTCTGGAAATTTTTGAAAATATAGCTAACAAGTTTAAGTTACGAAAATTAAGTGTAGCCAAAAGGTATTGGCGATGATTTCGTAAAACGTCGCTAACAGTTTTTTGCTACAAAACAAAGTGTAGGAACAAAACTATTAGCAACGATATATTTTGAGACTTTTAGTGATTATTTTTTCATAACTAAAATTCCTTTATGTTGTAGTGTTAATTTCTTAAAGAAGGTGTTATTTAGAGCTAAAAAATGAAGGTTAAGATTCTTTTGATAAAATTTATAAACTCATAATAGAATAAAAGATATAGAGCTCTCATACGGTTTTAAAAAATTTAGAAAATTTAAAATTCTTGAAAAATTTTCTAGTTTTTAATGTTTTAAAAAATTCATAGACTTTGGTTAGAAAATAACGACAAAACACGCATGATATGAATTAATAATGTATGTGGACCAAACAAATATTACTGACATAGTAATTCAATTTAGCTTTTAAACTCAATTCGAACTAATTAAATTAAACTTAAATTAATAATTTAAGATAATTATAATAAATCCTTAGTTTGAGTCAAGTTTAATTAGCTCAGTTTAAATTTAAGAGATGAGTTATATTATTGTGTAAGTATCATTTGATTGGTCTATATGTAATGTTCATTTTGTGTATGTTTCTTCATTATTTTTTTAGCTAAAGACTAAAACAAATAAATTTTTGAAAAATTGAAAACTATAAGAATTTTTTTCAAAAATTTTATAGACTAAGAGGTTTTCCAAAAATTTTTTAAATTACAAGAGAGTTTTTTTATATTTGATATAATTTAATATAAAAATTTATAACTATAATATTGGTGCAAAACAGCAAAGTTTTTTGATACAAGATAAAAAAATTAGTAACAAGTTTGAATTTTACTTCTGAATAATTCATTTTTTTACATGAGATAAAAATTAGGAATAAGTTTGAAATTTACTCCCAAGTAATTCAATGCCAATGGTTCAGTCCATGCAACTCTATTAGTTAACAATCATTTCCCAAATTGCATCTAAAATAACAAAATTATTCAATTTTGAGTTAAAGATAATTAATTGAAAATTTTGAGTTAACATTCAAAGGAAGTTTGAACCTAAGAATTAAATTTTTTACAACAAATTTCAAAATTTCTTCTGTCTAACACTACAAGGGACTCAAACTTATAAAATGTCAAAATTGAACTTGAAAGAGAAAAAAAAGGCAGTTATTGTTTTAGTGTTTCTATAATTTTTATAATTAATATTGTCTAAATTATTCTTATATAATATAAAACTATTTGTTTGTGACCAAATATAATTTAAACAATATTAATTATGATAACTTAAAACTACCAAAATAATGGTGATATGGTTGAATCCAACTTAAAATTACATAAGCTTATTGAGGTTTTAGAGATTCTAGTAGAAGGGAGTGTAGGACCCTTGCTCCCTTGGAACATTCAAAGGTCTCACTGGTCGTCTAAAGGATCAGTGAGTTAATTTTATGTGTTCTGTAGGGCTTTCAAAGATGTAGATATCTACAACAAAGAAACTGCAACTAATTACACTTAAACAAAACAGCAATCTCCTAATCCTGTTATAATCTCGACTCTCTTCTCTTATTTCTTCTTTAACCTTCCTGACACAAAAAAAAAAGTAGTCACGTGCCATTCGCAAGTCATTTTTCTATTTTTTCCATTTCTTTCTTATTGTTGTGTTTCCTTTTAATGATTTGAATCATTTTTTCAAAAAATAGTTTTGAAAAGATATGCATTTTTGAGAAGCACAATATCTCTATATTTCCTAATTTACTTGGATGTAATTTTGATGATTAGTTTATGTTCTTTTTTTAATATATGATATGTGCTTTAGATGAATTTTATGTACTTAATAATCAGATATCGAGTAAAAAATCTTTTGATTAACAGAAATATATTTATAATGTAAAAGAATGGTAACAAGTTTTTAATTTAAAGGTAAGAGAGTGTTAGGTTTATTTCGCCTTCACGTTAATTAATCCACTTCTTCGGAGGGACCAAACTCCAAAGTTAGAGGGTCTAAATCGATTCTATAATAATTTGTAGAAATAAATTCTTACCCATTAAAGTTCCATAATATCGGAGTATGTCTGCAAAATGATGTTTACAGATTAACCATGTACAATATATGTCCTTAAGCAAAGTTGATGTGCAATGCACATGGAACATGAGTCAGATCGATCCCAAACTTTTGCTATAATATCCATAACGACATTCTAGCCACCGATATATATGATGAACTCTACATGCAATTGAAGTCGTAATTAGCTGCTATGGTTTACTTAACACCAAGAAACCTTTGTTAGTTGAGAAGAATTCAATCCAATAAACAATTAACCAGAGAAAGGGACAGCGGTTCATGTTTTTCTCACCCCTATTCTCATGCCTAGCTAGGTGTACACTTAATTGACCATTTAGACTCGGGAAAAGACAGGTAATATATAGAATAGCTATAGCTTTGTAATTGCATGTTTATAAAGAAAAGAGTACCCGTTGCACCATCTTTTGCTTGGACTTTAGTAGGCAAATGCAGACATGCAACGGATCGATCCTGAGAGGCCAAGCACAAAAGCTTACCTTTTTCCTTAATCTTTATGCTTAATAATGTGTTAGCTAGTACTATTACTTCCTTTTCGTGTTCCAATGTTTAATTAGCTAATTAAATATTTTAATTAGGCACATTTGATTTGGGTTATTATGGTTACTTAACCCCTCCACTTCGTAATATCTTAAGCTTAATTATACACTACTTGACTTACGTGTAGCTTTGTAGTTGCAGCGCAACAACTCATAGGCTAACAAAGGCTCGTGGCTACTATTTACCTAGTGTTCCTACAAGACGAGCATTTCTACATAGCTAGGCTTGAAGACCCTTTTCATATTTATTAACACTTCAATTTTGATGTATAAACAACTATATATGCTAATGTTTGAGTTTTGGGTTGAATTTTGAATCCGTGTTGTCCCAAATCTCAATCTTTATCAATATAAGTCAACAAAGTTGTTCACCGATACCTTGAAGGCCTGCAAATTGATGGCCATAAAATTGATGAAATGAATGCTAACATGGTTATATCATTGTCTTTTTTTTAAAAAAAAAAAGATGTATGTTATTTACAATTATAACACATATTTTATTTTTAATATACAGTATGATAAATGCAATTTTTTTAATTATTGACAATTTTTCATTATAATTTGAATAACTTCTTTAAAATATATTGATTGGATTAAATATTTTTAAAAAGTTCGAACATTCAAAATATGATACTAAAAAATTGGACATGCAATAATTCAACCAAAAATTTAGTTTAAGTATATGTTTCAATCATGTATATTATAGGGAGTTATGCATATTCTTTTAGGTCGAATGAGTGTCGTATAAATTAAAAAAGAACGAGAGATCAAATTTAAAAACTTTACAATAAAGCCAAGTAATATACTTGGGTTAATATAAAATTTTACATGTTCAAAAGCACAACAATAAAAAAAAATTATCCGGACCTATTAGTTCTTGCAGCTCCGTCCATGGCCGCAGCAATACATGTAAGTGGAAAATGATATGCATATAGGATGGTAAACTGAGAAATTACGAGTCAACAACCTTCTTCTTATCCTTTTAGTATTTTAAAACCCCAGATGGGTATTATTTTATTGTGAACAAAATCCGAAACTGAAACAGGAAGGCTCACATTCTCTTCCAATCTATTTAAAAAGCATGAGGAAGAAAAGTTAATAACTTATTCGAGGGCCCTCCTCCACGCATGGAAGTTGTTTCAATATTATAATTCAGTTAACGAGGAGGTTGGCATAATATATAAAGTTTAATTTAGCAGCTTACAAAAATACAAATGTAACTTTTGACTTATTCATTAGCCACTAGTTTAACAGTGATTAGCATGATTAATTAATATAATTATTTTTGTAGTTTGGCTTTGGCTACTCGAATTGTGATTAGAAGATCTCAACAGTTCTTAAATTCTCCACTCAGGTCAAGTCAAGCGAAACGAATTTTGCGGCTAGCTCTATAAAGAATAAAAAAAGAAAGAGATATGAAAAATTATTATTTCAAAATCAAACCCGCTTAGTTGATTTTATAGTAAAAGTTTTAAAGTGAATAATTTTTGAGTTAGATTTAGTTTAATAATTTTTATTGTTTAAACTGATTAATTTGTTAATTAATTGATTAGTTTTTATAAACTAATTAGTTTTTATAAATCAAAATAAACTAATTAATTTTTATTTAATAATAATTTTTTAATTAAATTTTAAATTTTTCAATAAATAAAAATAATTTTCTTTAATTTTATCTAATTTTAAAGTAATTTAATAATAATTTAATCTTTTTAAATCTTTAACTTCTTATATTCTTCGCTAAAATTTTAAAATATAGGGAAAATCATCACGAAGATGAATAGAATTGCGTCATTTCCGCTTAAATAAAAAACGTTTTTTACTGTGATTCATTTTCTTTATTAACAATTGGGTTTGGTCAAAAGTTTTGATTTTTTGTATTCCACGTGTTGGCCTTTTCAGTTTAGTACAGGTGAAATATAGGATAAAATAAGTTCGCAAATAGGGCTGCATATCTAACATTACTCAAAAAATATTGTTCACACTCCCTAAACTAAATTAATGAACTAAGATTCAATTCAAATTAATTTGATAGAACTAATTATGATTAACAAAAAATACTGGCCTTGAAGTTAGTTAATAATACATGTTCAAGTGAACAATTGAACTTCAATTTTACTCTTTCCTTAAAATTACATTCCTAGATCACAATGTTCTAGGAACCTTAACCAAAGAAGAACAATAATATATACCTAATCTGGTATCAAGGAAATTACTGAAAAAAAGAAATTCTTCTGTTCAAGTATAGACAGTAAACCAAGCTTTTGTTCATTTTCTAAGAGTTGGTAATAGAAGTAGAAATATCTGATTCTTAGGGTTTGACATCTATACATGGTTGTCTGTTTGACGAGGAAGATGATACCGCCGATTAATAGAACCAGACAAGCAGTTGAAATTGTTGAGATTGACGTCTACGACTGCTACTTGTTTAACGTGACCACTGGTCATACCGTTCCTGTCTGAATAATAAGTGTACACATGAACAACTTCACTTTGTGTTTAGATTGATGGACGTCGTATGCGACTGACTAATACAAGAATTCTTCTCAATATTTTAATACGTTGGCATCGTCATTAGAATGTAGACATCGTTCCAAAATTATATATATATATATTTTTTGTATCTGTAAGATTCAGGTGATACTATGAGATATATTATTTTAACAAGGTATGTATGTATATTGTTGAAATAAAAAAAGTTGACGTAATCAATGCACAAGTTCATTACGTTACAAAGATTTGGAGAGGGTCGTAATATATGCCACTTTACTTTTGTATTTTTACAAT
>JAOQMS010105987.1:0-11640 GCA_027563885.1 Erythroxylum longipes | reverse complement strand
TAGCGGGCAAAACCGCACGTCGGCAGAAGTTTGGTGGGAAAAACAACCTGTTGGCACAAGTTCGGTGGGTAAAACAGCCCGTCGGCAGGGGCGCTAGGCACCTTCGGTGGGAAAAACAACACATCGGTAGACCTTTGATGGGTAAAACAGCCCGTCGGCGCAAGTTCGGTGGGAAAACAGCACCTCGGCACAAGTTCGGTGGGCAAAATAGCCGGTTGGCACGGGCGCTAGGCTCCTTTGGTGGGAAAAACAACAGCCCGTGGGCACAAGTCCGGTAGGTAAAACAACCCATTGGTGCACCTTCGGTAGGAAAAACAACCGGTAGGCACAAGTTCGGTGGGAAAAACAGCCCGTCGGCATAAGTTCGTTGGGCAAAACCGCACGTCTGCACTGGCGCTAGGCACCTTCAGCGGGACAAATAGCACATCAGCAGACCTTCAGGGGGTGAAACCGCACATCGGCACAAGTTTAGTGGGTAAAACCGCACGTCGGCATAGGCGCTAGGCACCTTCGGAAGGAAAAATAGCCCGTCGGCACAAGATCGGTGGGCAGAACATCCCGTCAGCACTGGCACTATGCACCTTCGGTTGGAAAAATAGCCCGTCGGTGCACCTTTTATTGGCGAAATAGCCCGTCTGCACGGGCGCTAGGCACCTTCGGTGGGAAAAACAACCCGTCAGCATAAGTTCGGTGTGCAAAACAACCCGTCGGAAGAAGTTAAGTGGGAAAAACATCCCGTCGGCACAAGTTAGGTCAGAAAAATAGCCCACCGCCATAAGTTCGGCAGGAAAAAGCCCATCAGCACATGTTCGGTGGGCAAAACAGCCCGTCAACACGATCGCTAGGCAACTTCGGCGAGAAAAACAGCCCGTCGGTGCACCTACGGTGGGAAAAATAGCCCGCTGGTGCACCTTTGGTGCGAAAAAGAGCCCATCGACACGGGCGTTAGGCACTTTTGGTGGGAAAAACAGCACGTCAGTAGACCTTCGGTGGGCAAAACAGCCAGTCGGCACAAGTTTGGTGGAAAAAACAGCCCGTCGGCACAAGTTCGGTGAAAAAAATAGCCCGTCGGCACAAGTTCGGTGGGCAAAACAGCCCGTCAGCACGAGCGCTTGGCTCCTTCGGTGGGGAAAACAGCGTGTCGGCACAAGTTTAGTGCGTAAAACAGCCCGTCAGCACGGTTGGTAGGCACCATCGGGGGGCAAAACAACCTGTTAGCAGGCAAAACCGCACGTCGGCAGAAGTTCGGTGGGAAAAACAGCCTGTTGTCACAAGTTTAGTGGGTAAAACAACCCATTGGCACAAGTTTGATGGGCAAAACAGCCCGTCGACACGGTCGCTAGGCAACTTCGGCGAGAAAAACAACCCGTCGGTGCACCTACGGTGGGAAAAACAGCCCGCCAGTGCACCTTCGGTGGGAAAAAGAGCCCATCGACACGGGCATTAGGCACCTTTGGCGGGAAAAACAGCACGTCAGTAGACCTTTGGTGGGCAAAACAACTCGTCGGCACAAGTTTGGTGTGCAAAACAACCCGTAGACACGATCGCTAGGCAACTTCGACGAGAAAAACAGCCCGTCGGTGCACCTACGGTGGGAAAAATAGCCCGCCGGTGCACCTTCGGTGGGAAAAAGAGCCCATCGACACAGGCATTAGGCACCTTTGGCGGAAAAAACAGCACGTCAGTAGACCTTCGGTGGGCAAAATAGCCTTTCGACACAAGTTCGGTGGGAAAAATAGCCCATCGACACAAGTTTGGTGGGCAAAATAACCCGTCGGCATGAGCGCTAGGCTCCTTCGGTGGGAAAAACACCCTGTCGGCATAAGTTCGGTGGGCAAAACAGCCCGTTAGCTCGATTGGTAGGCACTATCGGGGGACAAAACAGACCGTTAGCAGGCAAAACCGCACGTCGGCAGAAGTTCGGTGGGAAAAACAGTCTGTTGGCACAAGTTCGATGGGTAAAATAGCCCGTCGGTACGGGCGCTAGGTACCTTCGGTGGGAAAAATTATCGTCGACACACCTTAGGTGGGCAAAACAGCCCGTCGGCACAAGTTTTGTGGACAAAACAGCCCATCAGCACGGTTGGTAGGCACCTTTGGTGGGAAAAATATCCCGTCGGTGTACCTTCAGTGGGCGCTAGGCACCTTCGGTGGGAAAACAACACATCGGCATGGTCTCTAGGCACCTTCGGTGCGAAAAACAACGCGTCGGCATGGTCTCTAGGCACCTTCTATGGGAAAAACAGCCTGTCGGTGCACTTTTTGTGGGCAAAACAGCCCGTCAGCACAGGCACTAGGCACCTTAGGTGGGGAAAACAACTCGTCTACACAAGTTCGGGTGGCAAAACTGCACATTGGCACGGGCGCTAAGCACCTTCAGTGGGAAAAATAGCACGTTGGTAGACCTTCGGGGTGCAAAACAGCTCGTCGGCACGGGCTCTAGGCACCTTCGGTGGGAAAAACAACTCGTTGGCACAACTTTGGTGATCAAAACATCACGTTAGCACGAGCTCTAGGTACCTTCGGTGAGAAAAACTGCACATCGACACACCTTCGGTGGGGAAAACAGCCCGTCGGCACAGGTGCTAGGCACCTTCAATAGTAAAAACAGCCCGCCGGCACAAGTTTGGTGGGGCAAATAGCCCGTCGGCAGACCTTCGAGGGGCGAAACAGCCCGTCAACACGGGATCTAGGCACCTTCAGTGGGAAAAATAGCCCGTTGGCACAACTTTGGTGATCAAAATAGCCCGTCGGCATGAGCGCTAGGCACCTTCGGTGGGAAAAACTATCGTCGACACACCTTAGGTGGACAAACCAGCCCGTCGGCACAAGTTTGGTGGACAAAACAGCCCGTCAGCACGGTTGGTAGGCACCTTCGGTGGGAAAAATATCCCGTCGGTGTACCTTCAGTGGGAGCTAGCCACCTTCGGTGGGAAAAAAAGCCCGTCGGCAAAACTTGTGTGATCAAAACAACCAGTTGGCATGAGTGCTAAGTGTCTTTGGTAGGAAAAACAGCCTGTCGGCACCGGCCCTAGGCACCTTCAACGGGAAAAACAGCACATCGGCACAAGTTTGGTGGGAAAAATAGCCCGTCGGCACACGTTCGGTGGAAAAAACACGTCGGCACAAGTTCGCTGGGCAAAATAGCCCGTCGGCATGGGCTCTAGGCACCTTCGATGGGAGAAACACCCCGTCGGCACAGGAGCTAGGCACCTTTGGTGGGAAAAACAGCCCATCGGCACAACTTTGATGGGCAAAACAGTTCGTCGGCACAGTCGGTAGGCACTTTTCGTGGGCAAAACTGCCCATCGGCATGGGCGCTAGGCACCTACGGTGGGAAAAACGGCCCGTTGGCACACCTTCGGTGGGCAAAACAGCTCGTCGGCATGGTCAATTGGCACCTTCGATGGGCAAAACTGCCCGTCGGAACAAGTTCGGTGGGAAAAACATCCCGTCGGCACAAGTTAGGTCAGAAAAATAGCCCGTCGCCACAAGTTCGGTAGGAAAAAATCCATCGGCACAAGTTTAGTGGGAAAAACAGCCCATCGACACGGTCGCTAGGCACCTTGGGGCAGAAAAAACAGCCCATCGGTGCACCTATGGTGGGAAAAACAGCCCGTCGGTGCACCTTCGGTGGGAAAAAGAGCCCATCGACACGGGCGTTAGGCACCTTTGGTGGGAAAAACAGCACGTCAGAAGACCTTCGGTGGGCAAAACAGCCCATCGGCACGTGCGCTAGGGACCTTCGTTGGGAAAAACAGCCCGTCGGCACAAGTTTGGTAGGCAAAACTGCCCGTCGGCACGGGCGCTAGGCACCTTTGATGGGAGAAACACCATGTCGACACAGGAGCTAGGCACCTTTGGTGGGAAAAACAACAAGTCTGCGCAACTTCGGTGGGCAAAACAGCTCGTCAGCACAGTCGGTAGGCACTTTTGGTGGGCAAAATTGCCCATCGGCATGGGCGCTAGGCACCTACGGTGGGAAAAACAGCCCGTTGGCACATCTTCGGTGGGAAAAACTGCCCGTCAGCATGGGCGCAAGGCACCTTCGGTGGGAAAAACAGCCTATCGGCACAGGTTCTAGGTACCTTCTATGGTAAAAACAACCCGTCGGCACAAGTTCGGTGGGGCAAACAGCCCGTCGGCATAGGCGCTGGGCACCTTCGGCGGGAAAAACAGCACATCAGCAGAACTTTTAGGGTCGAAACAGCCCGTCAGCACAGGGTCTAGGCACCTTCCAGGTGAAAAACAACCCGTTGGGACAACTTTGGTGATCAAAACAACCCATCGGCATGAGGGCTAAGCACCTTCGGTGAGAAAAATATCCCGTCAGTGTACCTTCGGTAGGTGCTAGGCACCTTCGGTGGGAAAAATATACCTTCGGTGTACCTTCGGTGGGCGCTAGCCACCTTCGGTGGGAAAAACAGCACGTCGGCATAACTTTGGTGATCAAAAGAGCCAGTTGGCATGAGCGCTAGGCGCCTTTGGTGGGAAAAACTATCTGTCGGTACCGGCCCTAGGCACCTTCGGAGTGAAAAACAGCACGTTGGCATAAGTTCGGTGGGAAAAATAGCCCGTCAGCATAAGTTCGGTGGGAAAAAAGCACGTCGGCACAAGTTAGGTGGGCAAAACAGCCAGTCGGCATGGGCGCTAGGCACCTTCGATGGGAGAAACACCCTGTCGGCATAGGAGCTAGGCACCTTCGGTGGGAAAAACAGCCCGTTGGCACAACTTCAGTGGCCAAAACAGCTCGTCGGCATAGTCGGTAGGCACTTTCGGTGGGCAAAACTGCCAATCGGCAGGGGCGCTAGTCACCTACGGTGGGAAAAGTAGCCTGTTGGCACACCTTCAGTGGGCAAAACAGCTCGTCAGCACGGTCAGTTGGCACCTTCGATGGGCAAAACTGCCCGTCGGAACAAGTTCGGTGGGAAAAACATCCAGTCAGCACAAGTTAGGTCAGAAAAACAGCTCGTCGCCACAAGTTCGGTCGAAAAAAATCCATCGGCACAAGTTCGATGGGAAAAACAGCCCGTCGACACGGTTGCTAGGCACCTTCGGGCAGAAAAACAGCCCATCGGTGCACCTATAGTGGGAAAAACAGCCTGTCGGTGCACCTTCGGTGGAAAAAGAGCCCATCAACACGGGTGTTAGGCACCTTTGGTGGGAAAAACAGCACGTCAGTAGACCTTCGGTGGGTAAAACAGCCCGTCGGCACGTGCGCTAGGGAGCTTCGAAGGGAAAAACAGCCCGTCGGCACAAGTTCAGTAGGCAAAACTGCCCGTCGGCACGGGCGCTAGGCTCCTTCGTTGGGAAAAGCAGCCTGTCGGCACAAGTTCGATGGGCAAAACAGCCCGTCAGCACAGTCGGTAGGCACCTTTGGGGGGCAAAACCACACGTCGGTAGAAGTTCAATGGGAAAAATAGCCTGTTGGTACAAGTTCGGTGGGCAAAACAGCCCGTGGGCACGTGCGCTAGGGACCTTAGGTGGGAAAAAAAGCCTGTCGGCACAAGTTCTGTGGGCAAAACAGCCAGTCAGCATAGTTAGTAGGCACCTTCGACTGGCAAAACAGCTTGTTAGCTGGCAAAACCGAACGTCTGCAGAAGTTCGGTGGGAAAAATAGCCTGTTGGCACAAGTTCGATGGGCAAAACAGCCCATCGGCACTGGCGCTAGGCACCTTTGGTGCGAAAAACAACCAGTTGGTGCACCTTCGGTGAGCAAAACAACCCGTCTGTACGGGCGCTAGGCACCTTCCGTGGGAAAAACAGCTTGTCGGCTCAAGTTCGGTGGGAAAAATAACCCGTCGCCACGGTCGGTAGGCACCTTCGGTGGTCAAAACAGCCCATCGGCATGGGCACTAGGCACCTATAATGGGCAAAACATCTCGCCAACACGATCGGTAGGCACCTTCGGTGAGCAAAACCGCCGGTCGGCAAGGGTGCTAGGCACCATCGGTGGGAAAAACAGCATGTCGACAGACGTTCGGGGGGCAAAATAGCCCGTTGGCACGGGTGGTAGGCACCTTCGGTGGGACAAACTGCCCGTCGACACATGTTTGGTGCAAAAAACCAATCGGCACAACATAGCCTGTTGGTGCAGCTTCGATGGGCAAAACAGCCCGTCAGCACAGGCACTAGGCACCTTCGGTGGGAAAAACAGCTCGTCGGCACATGTTCGTTGGGCAAAACCGCACGTTGGCCAGGGCGCTAAGCACCGTTGGAGGGAAAAATAGCACGTCGGAAGACCTTCAGGGGGCAAAACAGCCCTTCTGCATAGTCATTAGGCACCTTCGATGGGAAAAACAGCTCGTTGGCACAACTTTGGTGATCAAAACATCCCGTCGGCACGAGCGCTAGGCACCTTATTTGGTAAAAACAGCCCGTCGGCACGATCGCTAGGCACCTTTGGATAGTCAAACAGCCCATCGACACAAGTTCGGTAGGCGAGAAAAACAGCCCGTCGGTGCACCTTTGTTGGGAAAAACAGACCGTTGGCACAAGTTCGGTGGGCAAAACATCCCGTCAGTAAGGGCGCTAGGCACCTTTGGTAAGAGAAACAGGACGTCGGCAGACCTTCGGTTGGCAAAGCAGCACATCATCACGGGCGCTAGCCACCTTCGGTGGGACAAACAGCCCGTCGGCCCAAGTTCGGTGGGCAAAATAGAACGTCGGCATGGGCGCTAGGCTCCTTCGGTGGGTAAAACAACCCGTCGGTACAAATTGGGTAGGCAAAATAGCATGTTAGCATAGTTGGTAGGCACCTTCGGTGGGAAAAAAGCCCGTCGGCACACCAACGGTGGGCTTTAGGCACCTCCGGTGGGAAAAACAGCCCGTCGGCACGGGCGCTAGGGACCTTTGGTGGGAAAAACAACACGTCTGGAAACCTTCGGGGGGTGAAATAGCTCTTCGGCATGGGAGCTACGCACCTTTGGTGGGGAAACCGGCCTGTTGGCACAACATACGGTGATCAAAACAGCCCGTCAGCACGAGCGCTAGACACCTTCGCTGGGAAAAACTACCCGTTGGCATACCTTCAGTGGGCAAAACAACCTGTCGGCACCGGCGCCAGGAACCTTTGGTGGGAAAAATAGCCCGTCGGAGTACCTTCGGTGGGTATAACAGCCCATCGTCATGGACACTAGGCACCTTCGGTGGGAAAAATAGCCCGTCGGCACAAGTTCGGTGGGCATAACAACACGTTGGCACGGGCGCTAGGCACATTCGTTGGGAAAAATAGCATTTTGGTAGGCCTTCGGGTGGCAAAACAGCCTGTTAGCACAGGCGCTAGGCACCTTTACTGGGAAAAATAGCTTGTCGGCACAAGTTTGGTGGGAAAAATAGCCCGTCGCCACAAGTTCGGTGGGAAAAAACCCGTTGGCACAATTTCGGTGGGCAAAACAGCCCGTCAGCACGGTTGCTTGGCACCTTCGGTGGGAAAAACAGCCCGTCGGCACAGTTGGTAGGCATCATCGGTGGGCAAAACAGCCCGTCGGCATGGGCTCTAGGCAACTTTGGTGGGAAAAACAACCCTTTGGAATAAGTTCGATAGGCAAAACAACCCATGGGCACAGGTGCTAGGCACCTTCGGTGGGAAAAACAACACGTGGGCAGACCTTCCGCGGGCAAAACAGCCCGTACGGACGGGCGATAGGCACCTTCGATGGGAAAAACAGCCCTTTGGCGCACCTTCGGTCGGTAAAATTGCACGTCGGCATAGGTGCTAGGCACCATCTGTGGGAAAAATAGCCCGTCGGCATAACTTTGGTGGGCAAAATAGCCCGTCGGCTCATGCCCTAGGCACCTTCATTGAGATAAATAGCTTGTTGACACAAGTTTGGTGGGAAAAAACTAGTCGGCCCAAGTTTGGTGGGCAAAACAGCCCGTCGGCACGGTCGCTAGGCACCTTTGGTGGGAAAAATAGCCCGTCGGTGCACTTTTGTTGGGAAAAATAGCCCGTCGGCACAAGTTCGGTGGGCAAAACAGCCCGTTGCCACAAGTTCGGTGGAAAAAAAAATAGTCGGCATAAGTTCGGTGTGTAAAACAACCCGTCGACATGAGCGCTAGTAACCTTCGGTGGGAAAAATATCCTGTCGGCGTACCTTCGTTGGGCACTAGGCACCTTCGGTGGGAAAAACAGCCCGCAAAGTTCGAAGGGCAAAACAGCCCGTCGGCACAGCGCTAGGCACCTTCGGTGGAAAAAACAACACATCGGCACAACTTTGGTCATCATAACAGCTCGCGGCACGAGTGCTAGGCACCTTCGGTGGGAAAAACAGCACGTCAGCACAAGTTCGGTGTGAAAAACAACCAGTCGGCACATGTTCAATGGAAAAAAACCTGTCGGCACAAGTTCGGTGGGCAAAACAGCCCGTCGGCATAGGCACTAGGCACCTTCGGTGGGAGAAACATCCCGTCGGCACAGGCGCTAGGCACCTTCGTTGAGAAAAACAACCCGATGACACAAATTTGATGGGCAAAACGGCTCATCAGCACGGTCGGTAGGTACCTTCGTTGGGCAAAACTGCCCGTCGGCATGGGCGCTAGGCACTTAGGGTGGGAAAAACTGTTCGTCGGCACACCTTCGGTGGGCAAACACAGCTCGTCGACACAGGCGCCAGGCACCTTCGTTGGGCAAAACTGCCCGTCGGTATGGTCACTAGGCACCTACGGTGGAAAAAACAGCCTGTCGGCACACCTTCGATGGGTAAAACAGCTCGTCGGCACGGTTGGTTGGCACAACTTTGGTGGGCAAAACAATCTGTTGGCACGGTCGGTAGGCACCTTCGGTGGGCAAAACTACCCGTCGGTATGGGCGCTAGGCACCTACGGTGGGAAAAACAGCTAATCGGTGCACCTTCGGTGGGTAAAACAACCGGTCGGCACTGGCGCTAGGCACGTTCGGTGGGAAAAAAAGCACGTCGGCACAAGTTCGGAGGGCAAAACCGCATGTCGACACAGGCGTTAGGCACCTTCAGTGGGATAAACTGCACGTCGACACAAGTTTGGTGGAAAAAACCAGTTGGTACAAGTTCGGATGGCAAAACAAGTCGTCAGCACGGCCGCTAGGCACCATCGAGGGGCCAAACAGCCTGTTGGCACGGTGGGAAAAACAACACGTTGGCATAACTTTGCTGATCAAAACAGCCCGTCAGCATGAGTGCTAGGCACTTTAGGTGGGAAAAACTACCGCCGACACACCTTAGGTGGGCAAAACAGCCCGTCGGCACAAGTTTGGTGGACAAAACAATCCGTCAACATGGTTGGTAGGCACCTTTGGTGGGAAAAATATCCCTTCGGTGTACGTTCGGTGGACGCTAGGCACCTTCGGTGAGAAAAAGTGCACATCGACACACCTTTGGAGTGCAAAACAGCCCGTCGGCACAGGTGCTAGGCACCTTCTGTGGTAAAAATAGCCCGTCAGCAAAGGTTAGGTGGGGCAAACAGCCCGTTGGCACGGGCGCTCCATTGGCACGGGCGCTCCGTTGGCACGGGCGCTCCGTTGGCACAACTTTAGTGATCAAAACAACCCATCGGCATGAGCGCTAGGCACCTTCAGTGGGAAAAACTACTGTTGACACACCTTAACTAGGCAAAACAGCCTGTCGGCACAAGTTTGGTGGACAAAACAGCCTGTCAGCACAGTTGGTAGGCACCTTCGGTGGGAAAAATATCCCGTCAGTGTACCTTCGGTGGGAGGTAGGCACCTTCGGTGGGAAAAACATCACGTCGGTACAACTTTGGTGATCAAAACAGCCAATTGGCACGAGCGCTAGTGCCTTCGGTGGGAAAAACAGCACGTCGGTAGACCTTCGGGGGCCAAAATCGCACATCGGCACAAGTTCAATGGGCAAAACCGCACGTCGCTAAGGGCGTTAGGCACCTTCGGTGGGAAAAACAGCCCATCGGCATAAGTTCGGTGGGCAAACTAGCCCATTAGCATGGGCACTAGGCACCTTTGGTTGGAAAAATAGCCAGTTGGCGCACCTTTGGTGGGCAAAACAGCTTGTCTGCACGGGCGCTAGGCACCTTCAGTTCGAAAAACAACCCATCGGCACAAGTTCGGTGTGCAAAACAGCCCGTCGTCACGGGCGCTAGGCTCCTTCGGTGGGAAAAACAACCCGTCAATAGACCTTCGGTGGGCAAAACAGCCCGTCGATAGACCTTCGGTGGGCAAAACAGCCCGTCGGTACGGGTGCTAGGCACCTTTGGTGGGAAAAACAACCCATCGACACACCTTTGTTGGGTAAAAAAGCACGTCGGTACAGGTGTTAGGCACCTTCGGTGGGAAAAACAGCCCGTCGGTACAAGTCTGGTGGGCAAAACAGCCCGTCAGCACGGGCACTGGGCACCTTCGGTGGGAAAAACAGCCCGTCGGCACACCTTTGGTGGGCAAAATAGCACGTCGGCACAGGCACTAGGCACCTTCGTTGGGAAAAACATCCAGTCGGCACAAGTTCGGTAGGCAAAACAGCCTGTCAGCACGGTTGGTAGGCACCTTCGATGGGAAAAATAGCTCGTCGGTGGGTAGAACAGCCCACCGGTATGGACATTAGGCTCCTTCAATGGGAAGAACAGCTCGTCGGCACAAGTTCGCTGGGCAAAACAGCACGTCGGCACTGGCACTACGCATATTCAGAGGGAAAAATAGCACGTCGACAAACCTTCGGGGGGCAAAACAGCCTGTTGACGAAGGCGCTAGGCACCTTTGGTGGAAAAAATAGCTCATCGGCACAAATTCGATAGGAAAAACAGCCTGTTGGCACAAGTTTAGTGGGAAAAACAGCCCGTGGCCACAAGTTCAATGGGAAAAAAACTCGTCGGCACAAATTCAGTGGGAAAAATGGCCCATCGACACGGTCGCTTGGCACCTTCGGTGGGAAAAACTGCCCGTCGGCGCGGTCGCTTGGCACCTTCGGTGGGAAAAACAGCCCGTCGGGATGGGCGCTAGGCAACGTTGGTGGGAAAAACAACCCATTGGAAGAAGTTCGATGGGCAACACAGCCCATCGGCACGGGTGCTAGGCACCTTTGGTGGGAAAAACAGCACATCGGCAGACCATCGGGGGGTAAAACAGCCCATCGGCACGAGCGCCAGGCACCTTCGATGGGAAAAACAGCACTTTGGCGCACCTTCGGAGGGCAAAATAGCACATCGGCATGGATGCTAGGCAGCTTCGTTGGGAAAAATAGGCCGTCGGCACACCTTTGGTGCGGAAAATAGCCCATCGGCATGTGCGCTAGGCACCTTTGGTGGGATAAACAGCACGTCGACATAAGTTCGGTATGAAAAAAACTAGTTGGCCTAAGTTTGGTGGGCAAAACAGCCTATCGGCAAGGTCGCTAGGCACCTTCGGTGGGAAAAACAGCCCGTTGGCACAAGTTCGGTGGGCAAAACAGCCCGTTGCCACAGGCGCTAGGCTCCTTTGGTGGGAAAAACAGCCCGTGGGCACAAGTTCGGTGGGTAAAAGAGCCTGTCAACACGGTTGGCAGACAACTTCGGTGGGAAAAACAGCCCTTCAATGTACCTTCGTTTAGAAAAACAGCCAGTTGGCACACCTTTGGTCGGCAAAACTGCTGTTGACACACCTTAGCTGGGCAAAACAGCCCGTCGGCACAAGTTTGGTGGACAAAACAGCCCGTCAGC
>JAOQMS010105956.1:0-43878 GCA_027563885.1 Erythroxylum longipes | reverse complement strand
CACGTGTACTATTCATCTCCACTGACTCACCATTTGTCATAATTACAATTTGTCATACTTATCCGAAAATGCCAAATAGGAGCATAAATAATTGGATGAATGTGCCAACCGATATATAAGTCACAATTAACTTATGTCTAACATCCATTTATCTTAAGTCATATAAGTGTCCCACAATTAATTGTTCTAGCCGTATGTATAGGTGACAGGATGTTACAATGAAAATTTTAGATTTTGCAACCTCACGATTCACAAAACTTTCCTAACATTTTTTTAACTAGATCTGACGTTATCTATTGGATAATCAAGTTCTCACACAAGAAACTATACCTTAAGATGAAGATTTGAAGCAAATAAGGATATACACACCCATGTATAGAGGCGGTGTAAGTCGCTATAAACATTTGAAGATCGAAGAAATTAATTTCTAGTCATGTGGAGTTATACACCCGTGTATACCAAGATGTATAGTCATGTATATTACTTGTCTAAGTCTTTGTGCCCATGTAAAGTCACAAATTCAAGTTTTTTTTATTATACACAACTCTCACATGCCCATGTAAGTGACTGTGTATATCCCAAAAATCCTAAATTTTATTATAAAAGGATATAAGCAGAGGTAAAATAACGAGAGTCAACTTTTACAGTAGCATTGAGATGTAAGACACCCAAAGAGGCAACGATTTCGGTCAAGGGATTAAGAAAACATAAAGAATACATCAAGAGATTCATTAGATTACAACATCAAACCTTAAACTTGTAAGAAGATTCAAAAAAAGAAAAAGGGAGATTTAGAATTATGATTCTTTTTTTTTAGTTTTTCTTCATGTTTATTTTTTATTTTGTTTTCTATGATTAGTAAATAAACATGATTAGTGTCTAGGTGTGATGAATCCTAGTTTAAGATAACAATACGTTTTAATCATTTTATTTAATGCAAATATATTGATTGATTATTGCAATTCAATTATGTATTTTTACTTTTGTTATAATATATTCGGAATATTAGTGCATGATTTGCTTTCACATGATTGAGATTGAGAAATCCTCTTGTATGAATAGATCTAACATAATTGATAGGATTTCTATGCAAACCCAGAGATAACCCAACAAAAATCTTCTAGATTAGGGTTAAACCTAATAGCGGAATGCACAAATTGATAATACAATCTCAGGGGTTTTAACTAGAAAGAGTTCAATTGATAAACTGATGGATTTGTTGTTAATCGTCTTGAGAGAGTTATTAACATAAAATATGAATTTTCATGGTTAATAATCAATAATATGATTGTATAATAAAAAGTTAATAACATCTAAAGATTCTTAGGGGTATTCATCACCTAGACACAACTATTTGATATTGATTTTTTTCGTATTATACTTATCTTGAGTTCATAATTGTTTAATCTTAATTTAGTTTTTTAGTTTTATTTTTAATTAAATTCCAAAATCTGATTTTTAGGCTAGATAATATAAAAAAGGTAACTACCAATAATTATAGTCTTCATTTGGATCGATCCGACTTTTCTATATTAGCTACATCTGTGTCGTACACTTATGGATAATTTAATATTGACCTTAATCTCTAATGATCAATCAAGTTTTTGGCATCGTTGCTGAAGATGTTAATATTAGGAAAGTCTAGATTATATAAATCTAACCATTATTTTTTTGTATATATTTTAATTTTCTAGTATTTTATTTTATTATTGGCTTACTCATTTAATTATCTTTTAAACTTATTTACTTTGACTTTGAGTTTGTGACTTATGGTCAAGATTTACGATTCATTGTTATAGCCACACCTCATAGTTAAACGATGGAGTAGTCAATATTCTCATGAGAATTATGATATGTCATCACAATATGAAACATCATCATATTAGAAAGAGCAATTTCCTAACATGTATTCAGAAGCTCAATTGATTTCCACGTCGTGCTGTAACATTTGTGGGAGTAATCATTACAATCATGAATGTCTAGCACCAAAATTTTTGTGGGAGTAGCCAAGCATGTAGAACTGGCCTCAGAATATACTTTATAAGAATATGTATAATTCAGTGTAGAGCAACCCTTACGTATATGGATGGAATGACTATGCTCCAACTAAATATGTACATCAATAATATGAAAAACATATTATAGATAAAATAATGGAAGAGTGAAACTAGTCGACATAAATTCGAGGAGAGATTGTCTTCACCTGAATATATTGAGCATAATACCTTATAGTCTTTGCGCTTACTATTGTCTTATATTGAAGAAAAGATGAAGGTCAATTTCATGAATGAGTTGAATCTTAAGAAGGCGAGTAGGTAGCTACTATTGGAGGAGAGTATGATGAATAGATAAAAGAGGTATCAAAGGAAGAAGAAGAGGAGGAAACATATATCCAAAAAGATGAAAAAGCCTCTTTCTGATAAGAAGAAGAAGTAGAAAAGTGGAAAAAGATGACTGAAGTAGAAGACGAGCCAAAACACCTTGTCCAAGAAGAGGAAGAAGAAGAATGGACAAAGGAGGTTGAGGAAGAAATAATAGAGGAATCAAGTAAGGGAATTAATGACAAGTCATTGGTACTCACCTTAAGTATAGAAGGTTCCCATATCCTTAAAGACAATCTGCTTGTGTTAAACGAAGATTTAAGGAGTTTTGTTGCTCCTTATTTCATTATTATTTTTCATTAAAAAGGGCATTAATGTGATTAATTAGATTTATTAATTTTATACATTATGTTCTTGTTATTATCTTGTACAAGTGGCTTACTTACAGGCTACAAAATCGCTATGTAGAGAAGAGGGTAGAAATAAGCCACCGATTATAGACCTAAGATAATGGTAATTTGTGGGGTTCATCAAGCTAATAACGTTAAACAAGCACTACATAGGAGGCAACCTACGAATTATTTTATGTTTTATTTTAAATTCTATATTATTTCCTTCTTATTTAATTTTTTAAGTGTTTCAAGTTTAGAAATTATGCATCTTTACATGATTATGCATCATTATGGTGTTGGGGTATACATGTTCAAGTTTTATAAGTCTGAAGCGCAAAATTTTTAAGTTCGTTCATATATTGTTGAAATCGCACATGTTTCCAAAGAGTTACAGCCACTCTATACGTTAGTACAGACTTACATGATTAGATACATGCTCGTGTAACTAACAATGTAATTCCTCGAAAAGCTAATAGGCGGAGCTTATGGACTAAATGGGAAAGCTCAAGACCACTTTTGTATGGATGGGAGAGCTATTGTTGTTAATGGAGAACTGTTAGGGCATTGATTTTCAATTTCCATCATATGGCGAGAGTACTTCATCAACAACTCATCCACCTTCTAAGGACCAATGACCCGAGGACTCTCCATCATAACACGATTGGGGGAGATGCTTCAATTTTGTATCTTTTCCTTTTCTCTTTAATTATACATTTTTCTTTTTTCTTTCTTTTTTCTAAACATTAGTATTAATATTTTTCATATATCTCAATTATTTATGTTATTTTAATTTTTCCTTTATTATTTTTATCCCTTTTTTTATATTTTGCAAGGATATTAGTATCATATTGTATGGACAGTCACAAAATCATGAAAATCATAATCAGAAAATCATATTACTTAGGGAAGTACCAATTCCACTTTCTCATTTATCATATATGCTTATATTGTATACATTGAGGTCAATTTAATATTTTAATTATGGAGAAGGGGATTATAATTTTATTAAGCTTATTATAATCTTAGTTATTAAATTTTATTAATTGATATCCTGAATTAGTTGAAGTCTATCCATCAATAATTTATTTATTTCATTATTGAATACTGATTTGAATTAATATGCAAAAGGATTATATAATAAAATTGCTTTTATAAGTTATATTATTAATAATCATCGAATTAGTCAATTTGAATGAAAATTGCATAGTATTGACATGCATAAAACCAATATTTTTAGTGAGCTTTTAAGCTTAAGAGCAAAATTTTCAAAAATTTTAAAGCTCTTTAATTCTTTCATTTTTGTTTTCATACATAGTTGAATAATTCTGGAACTTACTTTTATTATGCATATTGAGATCCTATTTGTTAACTTAGAAGCATTGAAGTGATAAAGGCATTTAGATTTAACACTTGTTTAAGCCTATTTCTGATAATTACCTTACCATATTTTATCCTTTAGCAATAACCAAATTGAACCTTAGTCTTTTTTATTAATTATAACCCAAACTATTAACCTTTATCCTATTTTTCTTTGAATCCTTTTTATTATTTTGAACCATGAAGGTTATTTACATTACTTGAATGCTTGCACATTGAAAATTTGAAAGGTCAAATATTTCTTTAATTACGGTACATGATGATTGCTAGAAAATGATCCAAAAAACATATTTGCAAGCATAGAAAAAGTATAGTTAGTGGTAATGGATTTATTATGAAACGACCTGTAGATTGTAAAAGAAAAGTTTCTTGTAATGTTTTCTTTGTAAAATTTCTTCAAATTTATCACATTTTTATTACCCCAATCATACCTTATCGAAGCCCCATTATAACCTTATAAAGACCTTTTGAACTTGGTTTCTAGTTTACATACAAGTAGTGGAGATGTAATAATATTGCAAGCTTATGGTAAGAGTTCTAATATGCATGGATTTGAGAGTTTGATATTTTTTACCCTAAACACTTGAGTGAATTGAGTGAAACCTTAGTGAGGGTGTAAAGGCATATACTTTTTATTTCAATAAGATAACTGACATGATTACTATTAATATTGACTTATGAAGTTAGTTTTAGGACATTTGATTCTACTTGTATGTTAATTTGATTAATATGACATGAAAATTTAGAGGCGAAATGAACAAGTTAAGATTAATAAAGGATGGATGTTTGTAAAGTTTAGAGTTTATATTATGATGTGCTTAAAGATAAGAAAAAGCTTAAGCGTGGAGATGTTTGATAAATGCATATTTGACTATAATTATACACCCATATTTGATATGTTTTGCTTTTTCTTTCATAGTTTTGTTATACATTTGGTACTTAATTCACTCTAAGTGCATTTATAGGTTATAATTACTTTCATGGACTAAAAGGAAAAGAATTTGGGTGCAACCGTGGCATAGGACAAAGATTTAAAGAATTAAAGATCTACACGTCTATGTATAAAGACGATATAAGTATTTGTAAATGCGTAAAAATTGAAGAAATAGATTTTTGTTCATGTGGAGTTACACGCTAATGTATAATAAGATACACGGGCATGTATGTTGCCTGTGTAATTCTCTGTACCCATGTAAAATCATGATTTTCGGTTTTTTTCAAAGATGTAGATTATAGTATGTTTTAATAAAAGTTTAAGTGTATTTTTAAGTATTTTCTTAGATGATTATCATGTGTATAAGCTTAGAATTTTTTTCTTATTATTTTTTATATGTTCTA
The DNA here is from genome assembly GCA_027563885.1 of Erythroxylum longipes. Taxonomy (NCBI): domain Eukaryota; kingdom Viridiplantae; phylum Streptophyta; class Magnoliopsida; order Malpighiales; family Erythroxylaceae; genus Erythroxylum; species Erythroxylum longipes. The sequence continues at coordinate 38,450 of JAOQMS010105956.1, read as the reverse complement.
ATCCAATAATTGGTTTACAGTAAGAATTTGATCTTCTTTTTATGTTTTAAGAGGTGTTTGATGTGTTTGTGAGTGTATGGAAATAGGAATGTGAAGAAAGGAGAAGATCTTGTATACAAGCATACATGTCACAATTATGACAAGTGAATAATAAGCTGCATGCATAACACCTATATTATGATTATGTTTTAAGGTGTCGGGGCTATTTTTGGAATGAAATTAAGCAGGGAAATCCTAAAAACAACCATAAAAGCCTCAAACACTACAAAAGAACAAGAAAAACACTGAAAGAAGAAACAACCACTGGATCAAAAGAAAATCAAGAGAGCTTAAGAGAATTTCATATTTCCATATCAATACTCCAACTAGTTTTTATTCCTTTTCCCTTCATTTATTTCATTTTCTTGAATGTTTATTTGGATTTATAAGATGTTTAACATAATCATAGGTTTCTAAATCCATATGAGGGATTTTTCTTGAATTGTTTTGTTGAACTTTATTCTTTTTATTTTAATACATTGATTAATGTTTGTGATAATTTATATGCTTATAATTGATAATAAATCGAGAGAATGAATCAAGTCATATATGTTAAGGTGCGCAACCAAAGTTGGTAGCTTAATAGACTTACAATTATCACATGAATTAACAATTGAAGAGAGATCCTAATTGTGAAATTAGTTATCCTTAGGATTGCTTCAAAACTAATTGACTATTTAGGAGTGGTTTTACGAATCGAGAGTTAACAATTTTAAGATTATCGAATTTAATTAGGGTTACTTGATTAGATATCGAGAGAGATTAATCAAAACTCTAGTATATCTAGAATCTAGCATAACTGGAATCAATAAGATAAAGGGAAAACAAAACAAGATAGAATAATTCCTAAGTCTTAAACATTGATCAAACTTATTTTATTGGCAACTAATAGAATAATTCCTAAGTCTCAAACTTCGATCAAAATTATGTTATCGGCAACTTAATTTTTTACTTATTTTTCTTTATTAATTTTTTTAATGTCAATTATTTATTTTAATTTAAATCAACCTTTAGTACCTTAGACAATTTCTATTTAAGTTTTTAGGTGTCTATTAGTCCTCACGAGAACGATGCCTTTGATACTATGAGATATGATCTATAAACTTGTAGTATTGAAAGTTTTATATTATAAAACTTCTCAACAAGTTTTTGGCACTATTTTAGGGCTAAATAGCATTTATTATGATTTGAATTCCTTTTCCTTAAGGAATTGTTATCCTTTCTTATGTGATTGTGGTTGCATGAATATAAGAATCTATTGGATTTCAAGCCAAGTAGAAGAAACCTCAACTTTTGACATCACAAAGCAAGAAAGACAATTTCGAAGAGTTAAATGTCAAGAAGTGATAAAAAGAACGATGGAGGAGGAATTAAATCATGCAGAGTAGCAAAAGACCTGAGATCAGGGTTCTACCTACCTAACAAGGAATTACTCAACTATTAGTGCAGACGAACATGATCGAGATCAAACTAGCACTATTAAATATATTACAGACTAACGTAAAATTCTATAGGTTAGCCAGTAAGGAACAATTTCTTAGAAATTTGTGACACCTTCCTATATAATAGGTTGTCGGAAGATGTTGTTAGGATGAGATTCTTTCCCTTTACACTGAGGGATATTGCCACAGCATGGTTGAATTCATTCAACCCAATAAACATCACAACATGTGAGCATTTGGTGCAAGCATTTTTGGATAAGTACTACCCTTTGACTAAGATAACAAAGGTCATCAAAGAAATTATTAATTTCCAAAAAAATGAAGGGGAGTCTCCATATGAAGTGTAGGAGCGATATAAGGAGTTGTAAAGGAGATGTCTGCATCATAACTTGCTGAAGGAATCCTTGTTACAAAGTTTTTACAATAGATTTAATCAACACTCGAGCAACCATTGATGCAGCTATTGAAGGATCATTGATGAGAAATACAATTAAGGAAGTGCAAGATTTGTTAAAGAAGATTGGACCTCAAACCGAAGTAGACAACAGTCAACCTTTCAGGATCAGAAGAGATTGATTATTGTAAATTTAGTGACAATGTTATAGATTGAAGTTACTAACCTAACTAAGCACTAAAAAACCTGAAAACCACCTCTTCCTCTCCACTTAAAGCAATTCGGTATGAATGCAAGCTATATGGGCAAGAGAGACATATCATAGCTGATTGTTTCTTAGTGTAACACAATAATGTGGAGCAACTTAACTACATAGGATAACAATTTGGTCGGAGAGGTAACAACCTGTATTCAAACATATACAATTCTTGGTTAAAGAACCAATGAAATTTCTCTTTGTCTAACAATGTTGGGAATCAATTGAGAAATCAAGGCCCATCTAGATTTCAGTAAGAATAGTTTAATTCATTGGATTCAAATATGGATAAGTTCATGGATATAATGAATTCCAAATTCACGAGTCTAGAAAAGGCTCAAAAGAGGATGGAAGAAAATTTTGAGCAAGCAGCAAAGAATCATACCTCTTATATTCACAATCTAGAGATTCAATAAGCGGGCCACCTAACCGATTCCTTATCTACAAGAATTGTGGGGAGTCTCCTAAGAAATACATAAGTAAATCTAGGGGAGAAACTTAAGGCTATCATACTTAGGAGCGGGAAGGAGCTAGAAGAATCAGCAGAATAATAAGCTAAACCCCAACTTGTAGAAGACTAAGAAAAGAAGAAAAAGGATGAAGATAAGAATGAGATCCTCCTTATGTTCCTCGTTTTCTATATCCACAAAAAAATTCCGTTCCTATAAAGACTTCAGAAGAATAAATTAGATGCATAATTGGCAAAGTTTGTATAGAAGATGAAGATGTTACAAATTAACTTATCTTTTGTGAAGGCATTGGAACACATGACCAAGTATGTGAAGTTCCTTAAAGATATACTATCAAATAAGAAAACTTAAGAGGATAACCAAATAGTTACGCTAACAAAAAGCTACAGTTCCATCATCACCAGCCATATGCCTTTAAAATCCACAAATGAGATTAAATCCACATATGAAAGAAATGGTTGATAGGTGTGCATTATTCTATATTTTCTATGTAATTGGCATGTCTTTTCGTGCATATTTGTTCATTATTGTTGTAGTTTATGATTCATTTTGTATATTTTTGTTTAGTTTAATTTCCATCATTGTTCTTTTATGTTTGATGTTAATTTAGGGTAAGAATTGACTATTTTGGTGTAGGAAGGAAGATGGAGCGACTTGAAGATTGAACTAGAGACCAAAGAGGAAAAGAAAAGAGGAAGTGTTCTGTGGCCAATTCTCACGATCGTGGGAATCATGCCAATTCCCACGATTGTGGGAATTACAATCCGAAGGATTATGCAGGGCTTCATCAAATTTAGGTTTTTTGGACTATAAAAGCATCATGAAGCCTCCATCTTACAGAGGGCAAAACCCTTATGTAGAAACACCATCTCTTGAGTGAAGAACACATGTTTGGAGCCTTGAGGAAGGATTGAAGTCAAAGATCATCATCAAGATTAGGGAAAATAACACATCAACACCAAAATTTCCAGATTTTGGCAAAGAAGAGGAGTTATTTTATTCAATTTTCTGTCAATTCCACTTCTTCTATTCTTTGTAAAAATGGTTTATTTGAATGTTGATGATGTTATGGAGACCATGTTAGGCTGATTTGGTTTTAGGGATTGCTTTTGAACTATTTTGTTCGAACTCCTATTTTGTTGAATTGAATGAAGTTGTCTTTGATGATTGTTGATTTTATTTGTTATGTTGCAACAAATCAAGAGAGTGAGTAAGATAAATTTGTGTAGGATTGTACAATGAGAATTGGCGACCTATAGACTTACAATCATCACGTTAATTGAATAGTTAGAAGAGAGATCTCGGCTATCAATTGATCACCCATAGGATAGTTTAATAACTAGTTGAATAGATCAAGTCATTAGATAGGTTGAGAGATCGTCCAATTGATTCCCTTTAATTCAATTAGGGACAATTAATTACGCCCTGAGATAGGGTAGTTAATACATTCAGAAATCTAGAGTGAGGCACAATTCAATCAATAAAATAGGAGGGAGACAAAATAGAGGAAAAAAATAATCTCTAGTCTTTAGATTCTTGAATTTTGATTTTTTTGCACGTTGGTATTGTTTATTGTTTTGAGTTAGTATTTTAATTTTTATTTAAATTTTCCAGATTATTTTTAATAAACAATTTCATTTCTTAAACAAAGTTTTATCTAAATTAAGTGGTGTCTAGACATCAATCCTTGTGGGATCGATATATGCTCTTTTAAGCTACAAGTCACGACCCGTTCACTTGTGATTTTTGAGCGTAGAACAAGTAGATAGGTTTTACCATCAACACCGGTCAAGAAAGAGGTTGTTAAATTGTTAGATGTAGGTGTCATATACCTGATTTCAAATAGTGAGTGAGTCAGCTCAGTGCCATGCATACCTAAGAAAGGAGGTACGACAGTAATGGAAAGTGAAAGTGGTGAGATGATTTCCACTTGAACAGTCCCATGTTGTAGAGTGTGTATTGATTATTGGAAGCTTAAAAAGGTGATTAAAAAGGATCATTTTCCTCTTCCATTTTTGGATCAAATGATAGAAAGGGTGGCTAGCCATGCATTCTACTATTTTTAGGTTGGATATTTAGGCTACAATCAGAATTTTATTTATCCGGAAGATCAGGAAAAGACCACTTTTACATGTCCTTATGGAACATTTTCCTATAAACTGATGCTTTTTGGGATATGCAACACTTTATCAACATTTCAAAGATGTATGATGTCTATATTTTTAGATATGATCGAGGACATAATGAAGATTTGAAGACTCTTTTGAGCATTGCTTAACAAATTTAGACATAGTTCTTCAAAGATGTTAAAAGTCACACTTAGTTCTAAACTAAGAGAAATGTCACTTTATGGTGCACGAGGGAGTAGTACTGGGACATAAGATATCGTGTGAAGGTATTGAAGAATAGAGCTAAGATAGAAGTCATTGAGAAGCTTCCATCACTAATTAATGTCAAAGTCTTGCGAGCATTCCTAGGACATGCAGGATGCTATCATCGCTTTATTAAGGACTTCTCATTAATTGCCAAACCTTTTACATATCTCTTAGTCAAACATGTCTTTCATATTTGATGATACTTGTTTATATGCGTTTAATAGATTAAGGAGGCACTAATTTCAACACGAATCTTGACCTTACCAGATTGTTCTTTACTGTTTGAAGTCATGTGTAATGCTAGTGAACAAGTTGTGGATTGTGTGTTGGGACAAAAGAAGGATGAAAGGCTTCTTGTAGCTTACTATGCAAGCAAGACATTAACAAGGGCCCAACTTAAGTACACCACCATCGAAAAGGAGTTGCTAGCAGTGGTGTTTGTATATGAAAAGTTTCGGTTTTACCTTTTGGGATCTAAATCATTTTTTTCGATCATACAGCACTTAAATATCTCTTTGTCAAGAAAGATGCGAAACCGAGGCTTATCTGATGGGTATTGCTTTTAAAAGGATTGGATATTGAAATTAAAGACAATAAGGGAGCGAAAAATATGATAGTTTGTAACAACCCAAGATCACTCGCATACAGATATTGTTCGCTTTGGGTCTTGGCCCAGCCAAGCCCTCACAGTTTTGCTCTTCCTGCACACTCGCTCAGGAAAACGTGTCTTTGGGGGACAGTCTAACTCTCCAGCCAGTCCTACCGACTCGGGTCCTCGCTCTAATACAATTTGTAACAGCCCAAGATCACCCACCCATAGATATTGTCCGCTTTGGGCCTTGGCACAGTTTTATTTTATCGGTTGGACCGATAAATAAAGGTCTATAGTGCCTTACGTTATTTTATACTTAAAATTTAAATATGATTTGTTTTGTAATTGGTGAGGTAACGATTGGCCAATCGTGTGCCGGGCACAATTGATTTAGTGACCCCCATACCCTTGACGCTGGTACATAAAAGTCGAGTCCCCGTATCGACACCTTTTTATGGGACTTGCAGGTGATTCTATACCTAGGGTCTGAACATCGACGAGGTCATCACCTAGGGTCATGACACTCTTGTCGATTATAGTTTGGACTCACCACGAATGAAGTCAAGCTAACACCAAGGATTGGTGGGTGTGCGCACTAGTTTGGCTGACTAGTGTTGACACACATGATTGTTTCGGCTTATCTTGACTATTTGTCTTCTAACGAGATTTAAATAATACATGTTATATTTTTATGCTTTTGCATACTGGAACTGGAACCTATGTTCACCGGATGAGTGATTAATATGCTAAGCCTATATAGTTCCTAACTAGTATATGATGAGTCATAGGCTAGGCCTATGTGATTTTATATGATGTATGTTCACTTTGTAGGTTATTTATACCGTCTTGGTGGTGTATCGAGTTCTATGCGTCATATATATTTTTTCTTGCTCACTGAGTACATAATGTACTCACCCCTTCCGCTTTCTAACCATACAGGTTAATTTAGTGAGCTTGAAGCTCTGTGTGGATCATGTGGTCTTTTGACATTTTCGGGATATTACCGCACATAGGTAGTCTTTGTTTGGAACTTTGTTGTATAATGGCTCATGCTTATGTCGATATGCTTTATAATTTTGTAATTTAACTCTTGTTTGTCTTATGGTTTGTAAATGACTTTATGTATTAACATTTTGTATTATCGTTGAGATTGATATTCAATTAGCCTTGCATACTCGAGTTAAAGGTATCGTGAGTATCTTTAGCCCAGGTATGCGGAAGTTGTCATATGTCGGATGTGGTTTTGGGTCGTGACAATTAAATGGTATTAGAGCGAGGACCTGAGTCGGTAAGACCGGCTGGAGAGTTGGACTCTCCTCCAAAGACATGTTTTCCCGAACGAGTGTGGGGGAAGAGCAAAACGGTGAGGGCTTGACTGGGCCAAGGCCCAAAGAAGACAATGTCTATAAGCGGGTGATCTTGGGCTATTACAAATGGTATTAGAGCGAGGACCTAAGTCGATAGGACCGGCTGGAGAGTTGGACTCTCCCCCAAAGATGCGTTTTCCTGAGCGAGTGTACGGGAAAAGCAAAACCGTGAGGGCATGGCTGGGCCAAGGCCCAAAGCGGACAATATCTGTAACAGCCCAAGATCACCCACCCACAGATATTGTCTGCTTTGGGCCTTGGCACAGTTCCATTTTATCAGTTGGACCGATAAATAAAGGCATGGTGCCTTACGTGATTTTATACTTAAAATTTGAATATGATTTGTTTTGTGATTGGTGAGGTAACGATTGGCCAATCATGTGCTGGGCACAATTGATTTAGTGACCCCCATACCCTTGATGCTAGTACATAAAAGTTAAGTCTCCGTATCGACACCTTTCTACGGGACTTGTGGGTGATTCCATACTTAGGGTCTAGACATCGACGAGGTCATCACCTAAGGTCATGACACTCTTGTCGACTGTAGTCCGGACTCACCATAGATGAAGTCGAGCCAACACCGAGGATCGTGGGTGTGAGCACTAGTTTGGCTGACTAGTGTTGACATACATGATTGTTTTGGCTTATCCTGACTATTTGTCTTCTAACGAGATTTAAATTATGCATGTTATATTTTTATGCTTTTGTATACTAGAACTGGAAGCTATGTTCACCGGATGAATGATTAATAGGCTAGGCCTATATGGTTCCTAACCAGTATATGATGAGTCATAGGCTAGGCCTATATGATTTGATGTGATGTATGTTCACTTTGTAGGTTATTTATACCGTGTTGGTGTGTATGGAGTTCTATGCGTGATATATATTTTTTCCTGCTCAATGAGTATATAACATACTCACCCCCTCCGCTTTCCAACCATGTAGGTTAATTTAGTGAGCTTGAAGTTATGTGTGGATCGTACGGTCTTTTGACATTTTCGGGATATTACTGCACTTGGGTAGTATCTGTTTGGTACTTTGTTGTGTAGCGGCTTATGATTATGTCGATATGCTTTATAATTTTGTAACTTGTTTGTCTTATGGTTTGTAAATGACTTTATGTTTGAACATTTTGTATTATCATTGAGATTGATATTCAGTTAGCCTTGCATAGTCGGGTTAAGGGTACCGTGAGTATCCTTAGCCCGGGTATGCAGCAGTTGTCATATGCCCGATGTGGTTCCAGGTCGTGACAATTAAATGATATCAGAGCGAGGACTCTAGTCGGTAGGACCGGCTGGAGAGTTAAACTCTCCCCTAAAGACGCGCTTTTCTAGAGCGAGTGTGCAGGAAGAATAAAACCTTGAGAGCTTAGCTAGGCCAAGGTCCAAAGCGGACAATATCTGTGGGCGGGTGATCTTGGGCTATTACAAATGGTATCAGAGCAAGGACCCAAGTCGGTAGGACTGGCTGGAGAGCTGGACTCTCCCCCAAAAACGCGTTTTCTCGAGCGAGTATGTGGCAATAACAAAACCGTGAGGGCTTAGCTGGGCTAAGGCCCAAAGCGGACAATATCTGTAACAGCCCAAGATCACCCACCCACAGATATTGTCTGCTTTGGGCCTTGGCACAGCTCCATTTTATCAGTTGAACCAATAAATAAAGGCATGGTGCCTTACGTGATTTTATACTTAAAATTTGTATATGATTTGTTTTGTGATTAGTGAGGTAACGATTGGCCAATCGTGTGTTGGGCACAACTGATTTAGCGACCCCCATACTTTTGACGCTGGTATATAAAAGTCGAGTCCCTGTATCCACACCTTTCTACGGGACTTGCGGGTGATTCCATACCTAGGGTCTGGACATCGATAAGGTCATCACCTAGGGTGATGACGTTCTTATCGACTGTAGTCTGGACTCACCACAGATGAAGTCGAGCCAACATCGAGGATTGGTGGGTGTGCGCTCGAGTTTGGCTGACCAATGTTGACACATAGGATTGTTTTGTCTTATCCTGACTATTTGTTTTCTAACGAGATTTAAATTATACATGTTATATTTTTATGCTTTTATGTACTGTAACTGGAACCTATGTCCACTAGATTAGTGATTAATAGGCTAGGCCTATATCGTTCCTAACTGGTATACGATGAGTCATAGGCTAGGCCTATGTGATGTATGTTCACTTTGTAGGTTATTTATACCGTCTTGGTGTGTGTCGAGTTCTATGCGTGATATATATTTTTTCCTGCTCACTGAGTACATAACGTACTCACCCTCTCCGGTTTCCAACCATACAGGTTAATTTAGTGAGCTTGAAGCTCTGTGTGGATCGTACAGTCTTTTGACATTTTCGGGATATTACTGCATGTGGGTAGTCTCTGTTTAGTACTTTGTTGTGTAGTGTCTCATAATTATGTCGATATGCTTTATAATTTTGTAAATTTACTCTTGTTTGTCTTATGGCTTGTAAATGACTTTATGTATGAACATTTTGTATTGTCGTTGAGATTGATATTCAGTTAGCCTTGCATAGTCAAATTAAGGGTACCGTGAGTATGCTTAGCCCGCGTATGCGGCGGTTGTCATGTACTCGATGTGGTTCCAGGTCGTGACAATTAAATGGTATCAGAGCGAGGACCCGAGTCGGTAGGACCGGCTGGAGAGTTGGACTCTCCCCCAATGATGCGTTTTCCAGAGCGAGTGTGCGGGAAGAACAAAACCGTGAGGGCTTGGCTAGGCCAAGGCCCAAAGCGGACAATATCTGTGGGCAGGTGATCTTGGGCTATTACAAATGGTATCAGAGCGAGGACCCAAGTCGGTAGGATCGACTGGAGAGTTGGACTCTCCCCGAAAGACGCATTTTCTGGAGCGAGTGTGCGGGAATAACAAAACCGTGAGGGCTTGGCTAGGCCAAGGCCTAAAGCAGACAATATCTATAACAGCCCAAGATCACCCACCCACAGATATTGTCCGCTTTGAGCCTTGACACAGTTCCATTTTATCAGTTGGAACAATAAATAAAGGCATAGTGCCTTACGTGATTTTATACTTAAAATTTGTATATGATTTGTTTTGTGATTAGTGAAGTAACGATTGGCCAATCGTGTGCTGGGCACAACTGATTTAGCGACCCCTATACCTTTGACGCTAGTACATAAAAGTCGAATCCCCGTATCGACACCTTTCTACGGGACTTGTGGGTGATTCCATACCTAGGGTCTGGACATCGATGAGGTCATCACCTAGGGTGATGATGTTCTTGTCGACTGTAGTCTGGACTCACCACGGATGAAGTCGAGCCAACACCGAGGATCGGTGGGTGTACGCTCGAGTTTGGCCAACTAATGTTCACACACATGATTGTTTTGGCTTATCCTGACTATTTGTTTTCTAACGAGATTTAAATTATACATGTTATATTTTTATGCTTTTGTGTACTGAAACTGGAACCTATGTTCACCGGATAAGTGATTAATAAGCTAGGCCTATATGGTTCCTAACTGGTATACGATGAGTCATAGGCAAGGCCTATGTGATGTATGTTCACTTTGTAGGTTATGTATACCGTCTTGGTGCTTATCGAGTTCTATGCGTGATATATGTTTTTTTCTGCTCACGAGTACATAATGTACTCACCCCCTCCGCTTTCCAACCATGCAGGTTAATTTAGTGAGCTTGAAGCTTTGTATGGATCATGTGGTCTTTTGACATTTTCGGGATATTACCGCACGTGTGTAGTCTCTGTTTGGTACTTTGTTATGTAATGGCTCATGCTTATGTCCATATGCTTTATAATTTTGTAATTTAACTCTTGTTTGTCTTGTGGTTTGTAAATGACTTTATGTATGAACATTTTGTATTATCGTTGAGATTGATATTCAGTTAGCTTTGCATAGTCAGGTTAAGGGTACCATGAATATCCTTAGCCCGGGTATGCGGCGGTTGTCATGTGCTCGATATGGTTCCGGGTCGTGACAATTAAATGGTATCAGAGCGAGGACCCGAGTCGGTAGGACTGGCTGGAGAGTTGGAGTCTCCCCAGAAGATGCATTTTCCCGAGCGAGTGTGGGGGAAGAGCAAAACCATGAGGTGTTGGCTAGGCCAAGGCCCAAAGCGGATAATATCTGTAGGTGGATGATCTTGGGCTATTACAAATGGTATCAGAACGAGGACCCAAGTTGGTAGGACCGGATGGAGAGGTTGACTCTCTCCCAAAGACACGTTTTCTAGAGCGAGTATGCGGGAAGAGCAAAATCTTGAGGGCTTGGCTAGGAAAAGGCCCAAAGCGGACAATATCTGTGGGGGAAGAACAAAAGACGCATTTTCCTTGATGAAACCTTGATGTTGCTATACCACCTTATTGTACCAAGATATGTTGATATAGCAAATTATGTTGCAGGTGATATCCTTCCCATATATTTGTCTTATCAATAGATGAAACAGTTCTTATATGAGTGTGCTCAGTATTTATGGGATGAAACAATCCTTTGTAGAACATGTGCTAATGGGCTGATAAGAAAATGTGTTCCAAAGAAAGAAATGTTAGACATACTAACACATTGTCATGAATCCGTCTATGTTGAGCATTATGAAGTGAACAAGGCATTAGCGTGAGTCTTGGAATGTTGTTTTTATTGACTGAACTTGTTCAAGGATGCTCAAGATTTTATTGTACAATGTAATATATAAATGCGAAAGAGTGGGAAACATCTAGAAGAGAGATAAGATGTCATTGTCTAACATTCTAGAAATGGAAGTGTTCAATGTGTAAGGACTAGACTTTATGGGGCCATTCCGAGCCTCCATGGGGAACACATATTTTGGTCGGAATGGACTACGTGTAATGATGGGCTAAAGCAATGACAACTCTAACAAATGATGGAAAGGTGGTACAAAATTTATCAAGAGATTATTCAATCGATTTGGAGTACCACGAACTATAATTAACAATGGAGGAACACATTTTTGCAATAAATCTTTTGATGCTCTTCTGAGAAGACATGGATTCCACCATCGTGTTTCCACTCTTAACTGCCCACAAACAAGTTGTCAATTAGAAGTTGTTAATTGCAAGCTGAAAAGAATATTAGAGAAGACAGTAAGAAGTTCAAGGAAAGATTTAGCATTAAAGCTTGATGATGCTCTATGAGCCTATCAAACATTTCTAGCATATATTTGCATGCATCAAAGGACGGGATATAAAAACTTTACCTTCGGAAACATGATGTTCCCCTTTATTATTACAAGGCACCCTATATTAACATAAACTTCATCATCACGAGATCATATTGATCACTAAGAAGCTGATTGATGATGATCAGCCTATGCTTGGTCTACGATCGTCAGTAAAGATGTGGTGGTTCTCAGTAGACTGTCCAGAGGGTTGTCCATAGGTGTTATAGCTAGGATACACATCAACAGCACCGTTGTCCTCAGCTTTGCTGCCAGTTTTAGTATCAGGGTTAGTCTTTCCACCAAAACCTGCAGGTTCTTCCAAGAGACGACGCTTCGTCATGAGCCCATTTTTACTGGCAAGTCTTTTTGCATCAACATCCAGGATCACCAAGATCGAAAGGAAAGCCACAAAAACCACTGGGAAGATCTTCATGGTCAAATTATATCCGAAAACAGCTGCAAGCAAGCAATAATATTGTCATTTGAGACCAGCTTAAGTTTCAGAAAAGGCGAGAAACAAATATAGTCACCGTAAAGAAACCTAGTAAAACTGGGAATTTAATTAACTGGCTAAAGAAAGATGCATACTTACTGCATATAAGATATTAAGATCTGATATATGAGGAAATGGACTCCTATAGGATTACAATATATAGGCGCATTTTGTCACTGTTAATCGTGGACTATGCTTGGAGTGTGTGATGCAACTGTGAGCATTACTGGAAAAGCAACGATATGGTGGGGATCATCATGTAAATGCACTATTCGAAAAAAGTACAGTAGCCAGCCACGTAGATTTTAATTATGGTTAGGAATGATTTATTTAGCGCATTTGCAGTATTAAAGTTCAACCTCTTACAATAGTTAATTTTTACTAAAATAGTGGTGATAGGTGATCTTTCATTAACTGCAATTCTTGTGAGTTAAGCTCTTATTGGTTGGACGAGACATTTACATATCTATTTTACTAATTAAGTCAAGATATTTCACATTCATATTATCAAAGGATAAACAATTTGATGAACATTAGATAATAGATAATATTAGTTGTTTAGGTGTGTTATATCTATCATAATCATCTAGTTTTTGTTATAGGATCATAGTCATCATCTGATTATTATATATAGTTATTATAGGACTGTATATATATATTTCGTCAATCTAATGTAGTCTTACATATATATATATATACTCATACATATATTCAATCTATATGTCTTCTTTGCTTCCTATCTCATATATTGATTTGGTAGCCAAGTCATTCGACTATCAATTATGGCTAATCCCTATCAGTTTCATTTTCTATTACTCTAAATCCGACTTCATCAACCACTACACCTTCTTTCTCCTCTTCTCCTACGTTGCCAAGACTTTTTATCATCAACTCTATCATATGTATCTCACGTCTTCTCTATCAAACTGACTTCTAAAAATTATGTCCCTTGACAGCTTCAATTTAGCTACACCCTTACTGAATTTTTATAACCTTCAAGGCATTTTAGATGGCACTGAGCCAGCTTCACCAAAATAAACTCTCAATTCTATATATAGCTAGCAAACCAGATAGAAATTAATCTTGCATACACTACATAATTCGCTGAAGTTCAAATTTTATTTTCATGGTTACTCTCTAAACATTAAACTAGTTTAATACTTCTTCTTAAGTTTCGAATCCACATTTAACTAGTTTAAAATCTTCTTCTTAAGTTTCGAATGCAATAACTACTGCTTATAGGACTTTCAGTCATTTTTAACACACTTAATCTCTTATTGAGCTGCACAAAGAGACAAGACTGTTTCACAGCGTCTGTTTCAGGCTAAAGCTAATGCCTTTAACAAAGAAATCGGTAAATTATATTATGCACGACATGTGGAGTTTGACGACTCTTTATTTCTCTTTAATCAAGTTTCAGGAACAAATTCTTCTCCCTTGGTTCAACACGACCATGTCGCCTCTACTTGGCTTCAAGTTCAACATCAATTCCCAATATCTGTGATTCCTTCCACAATGAATTCCTCAGGTACTACTCCTAATTCTTTTATCCTGGACAATTATTTAACCTCATTTGATCTTATACCTGATTAATTAATTCATGATTCAACTGAACAAATCTCTACTTTGACCCAATTTTTGTCCCATCCATATCCACCTAGTCCACCACATTCTCAACCTCAATCATGTGTACCTAAATATTCTCAACCACAACCACTACTCTCCGCAGTACCTAACACCCCTCCAATGCAAACACCTGAACAACTCCATCCAAGGCAATTTTGACCTTGAACAAAACCCCGAATCACACAAACAATCATCTACCTACGACCTCAAACTTCAAAGAAAAATCCTATATACTACTCAACTCACTACATCCTCCTCTGAACTCGAACTCACACACCCAGATTGGAGACAAGCAATGGAATTAAAATTTGACGCATTACAGCGAAACAATATATGGGAACTTTGCTGATAATCAGTTGGTTGATAAGACCAAAGAAAGGGAGATGGGTCGGTGGACAGATTAAAGGTTAGGCTAGCAGCGCGTGGTTAATACTCAAGAATATGGCGTGAAATGAAACTTTGGAAAAGGGGTCGAATTTTACCGAAATTTTAGGTCAATTAACAAATTTAACTCTTAACATTTAGATAGCAATTATAATCTTAATATTTAGAATTTTAACGACCCGTTATAATAGAATTATTAACGACCGTCAGCTGATATTTTTTAAATAATTTTTCTCTCCACAATGTCACGTTAGTAACATAGGACTTACTTGTAAAATTATTAATATTTTATTTCTCACACTTCTTTGCTCCTCCTGCTCTCTCCCTCCTCCTCGTGATTTCCCTCGCTCTGCTCTTCTTCGTCAAAACTTGTCCATTTCTGTCTTCAGTTTTATATGTTTATCTCTATTGTTATGTTGTGAGCTGTACTTTGTTTATGTATGTCTTTAAGTCATTAAAGTTATGGGCATTTTTACTTATATGTCCCCGCTAATTTTATTTCTTTTCAACATAAAATTTTTAATTACACTTAACTTCGCAATAATCTCTCGTCGAGTGTAAATTTTCAAATTGAGCTTGGACTCTTCTTTAAAAAAAACATTTTTTTAACAAATTAATTATATGGTATCACTAAGAGCCCTTCTACTCCAACAAAAGCCCTTTTTTTTTTAACAACTCAAGTATATAACATCATTAAGAGCCTTTTTATTTTACTGGTCTAAACCTACCAAGAGTCTCCTTGCTTTTTTTCGTCAGAAGGCAACTACAGAATCCAATTATTGTTTTAGTACTCGTCCCTTATTAAATTATCAGCTCTAATACTATTTTTGTTAGATTTGAAGAGTCACTTTCATGGGAGATTTTTATGATGAACTTAGTAAAAGAACATACTCATAAATTCGATACTATTTCTCTCAATAATTCTATCTTTTTCTAACATAAAAATCCTACTTAGACATCTCAACATTGTCTGACATTGTTAAACACAGAACTTGTTGAAATTCGTAGTTCTCTTCCAACACGTGCCAAGGGTGATTCGTATTTACCCACTGTATAAGGAAGTTACGAGAACCTTCGGAATCCTTACATAAACTGCATGGGCTGGTGCTGCTTTCAACCTTTTTCATTACATGGTTGCCAGTCATGTAAGTTTCACTGCTATAAATCGTTTTTCATAAAATAACAGAAGGGTATTCATCCTCCCTACACACCGAACATTTTTAATGTGTTGTATGATGTATAGTTCCTGCATGAACTGAGATTAGTATATATTATGCATGGTTTTTATATTAATCGGTGTGGAAGAAGTTTCAAGTGCATGCAGTCTTTCGACCTTTAAGCTGATTTCTTTGAATTAGGACTCTAAATTCGCAGGACACATTGGCATTATTCATGGTTCATTGACCAATTATGATTTCAGGTATTTGGTGCCTATTGGGTACTTGTTTGCCATTGAAAGAGAGACATCATGCTGGAAATATGCCTGTGGGGAGACTAAATGCACCAACCCATGACTGTCCATCCTTGTAGTCGTAACTCTTTAACTTTGAGTTTTAATGTAATGCACTATTACAAAGTCGAGATTTTTAAGGGGTAAATCTCATAAATCTTTTAAATTTTCAATGAAATTTTCTTTCTTTTCAATTCTCTTGCACAATCTAAATAATAAAATATATTTTTCAAAATATATATTCTCTATTTATTTCTTTATATTTTAATTAAAATTTATTTTAAATTATTATTTAATGAACTATTTTATCCTTAAAATTTTCTAAATTTATTTAGTCTCACTAATAAATTATATTTTTCAAAATTTAGGTTCTTTATTTATCTCCTTATATTTAATTGAAAAATTTTAAATTATTATCGTTAGAAACTAATTGTTATTTTTATCATAAATTTGTTTAATAAATTAAATTATT
Organism: Erythroxylum longipes; assembly: GCA_027563885.1. Lineage (NCBI taxonomy): Eukaryota > Viridiplantae > Streptophyta > Magnoliopsida > Malpighiales > Erythroxylaceae > Erythroxylum > Erythroxylum longipes. Next base: position 21,909 of record JAOQMS010105956.1, on the reverse strand, counting down.
AGTTAGTATATATAAGTAATTTTGCTTAAAATAATTAAGAATGTGTTAAAAATAATATTTAAACTATAAAAAAATATATTTAAAGGACATTAAAAAAGAAGTTAGAATAAACTTAGAATCATTTCTATTAACTTTCTTTAAATATACTTCAACTTTAACGAGTCTTTAAATAAATGAGAATATAGAAATACAATTATTATTATTGTTATTATTATTACTACTACTAGTAATACTACTACTTCTTTAAAATTTATGATATATTTAATCTTATTTTAAATTATTAGATTTATCATTAGTTTATTATATATTAATAGATATTATTAGTGTATTTTTATTTCAATAAAGTATTTTATTTTATACTATATTTTAGGTTATTCTTATAATTTATACTTCTTATTTATTATATGCCGATTTTATAGTGGTTTAATACCGTTTAACTCTTTAAATCTTAAACATTTTCTTTAACAACAGGAACTGTGTTAACTATTTCTCAAGATACTGCACTTTCTTATTAAGAGGCGACAATGTACAAACAAATATGTGGTAGCTTATAATATGTCATAACCAGGCCAGACATCTCCTTTTCAGCAAATAAGTTATGTCATTTTATGTATCAACGGTCCCATATTCATTTTTAGGTCCTCAAGCATTTGTTTTGATACCTTCAAAGCACAATTACTACGAGTGTCTTTTAAATAGAAAGAGCTCAATTGATTAGTTAATAGCTTTAGCGATGCATATTAGGCAGATTGTCCTGATGATCGACAATTGACAGGAAGTTTTTTGGTCTTTCTAAGTAATATTCTACTTTGCTTGAAGTCCAACAAACAAAAGACTTGTATGAGTCTAAATTTAAGGTCATAGCAAATGTTTTTATAGAAATTAAATGGTTAACTAAAATTTTGCATGAATTAGGAAGTTTACTCATGTTTGTTGTGACAATGTTGGAGCTATTTTTCTCTCTTCAAATCATATATTCTAGTTGAAACCAAAGATTAATTTCCACTTCATATGTGAATTGATTGCTACCAAAGAGCTCTCAGTTGAAATCAGCTCACGGACATTCTTACCGAGCTTTTTGCTCACTCACAATTTTCTCATTTTCTTTTCTAACTTGGGTTGCTTTCCATTCCACCTTCAGCTTGTGGTGTCATATCAAAGGATAAATAGATAACTATATTAGTTGTTTAGACTCTACTGTCTAGGGGTAAGATTGCGTACTACAGGACCTCCCCAGACTTCGCTTCATTGTGGGATTTCTGATTGGGTGATGATGTATTCTATTTATTATGATTCTAGTTATTATATATTTGTCATAAGATCATGATTATCTAGTTGTTATATATAATTGTTACAGGATTATACGTGTATATCGTCCATCTGTTACACATATCCAAAAGGTACGGTTTATTTGCTTACTATCTCATATCTTGATTCATATAAAGCATTTCAAATATATAAATAGCCTTAAGAACCAGAACCATATATGTGTGTGATAAAACAGAAAACTAAAGGCTTCCTAGTATTAAGTTCAAATAAAGTCATAAATTCAAATGAAGTAATTTAAACCTTATAAGGTGACACATGCCTCAAATATGTTAATTTTTTGTTGAAAAAACACCAATAAGCTTTATGTCTAAATAAGTCCTTTAACTCTTTAAATGTCTCCAAGTAAGTTTAAGTCTTATATTTAGAATTACATTCCTAACTTGCTCATTAAACTCATTGATGACTCAAAACTTAGAATGATTAATATTATTTTTATAATATTTAGAAACCTTAATCATGAACATAATTCATAATTGAGAGTGAGATATATCACTACAACAAAGGCATCCTTTCCTGACAAATTTTTTAGCGATGAAACAAAATTCGTCTCCAAAAGAAAACATATTGCAACGTTTAAAAATATTCGTCACTAAAATAGACTATTCGATGACGAAATCAGAAAGAGTCGCACAAAGGAAAACTTTTAGCGATGTACAGAGAAAATCAACACCGAATCATCCACAATGGGTGACAATTTTTTAGAATCGTCACCAAATAATGCAATGGCGACAAATTCTCAAAATGTCACCATAACTTGTCAAACATTTCACGACGACCCATGCATAATCGTTAGTAAATGTTATATATTTTGTGACGATACCATGAAGCGTTACCAAAAGGTTAATATTTAGTGACCAAATTTCTATTTCGTTGATGAATGCTTGACATTTATTGACGATTAACATAAATCGTCGCTAAATGAATAGGATAAGAATTGGATGTCTTATTGAAAATGGTCAGCTGAATACGTAAAAGGAGTTAAGAGTTTCATTCAATTTGTAAAGGATCAAATGGGTGAAGATTGTAGTATCTGTTGTCCATACATTGATTGCTTAAATATGGAAATTCAAAGTCAAGATGTGGTATATAATCACTTTCTCATTCTAGGCATAGACAAATTCTATAGTCCATGGCTTTATCACTTGCTGGTACATCTTATGATGGGAGTTAAAATAATGATGTTGATGATTGTGATATTAATGATGATGGTGATGATGAGATTGATGAGATGTTAGATGATTGTCAGAATTATATGGAGACTATGAATGAAACAGGAATGGCTAACATAATTGGTAGTATGACCAAAGATAATTTTACGAAGTTATTGAAAGTTGCTCAAGAACAATTATATCCGGGATGCTCTAATTTTTCTCAACTCTCAATTGTTGTGAAGTTGTTGTGTTTGAAGGTTTATAATAAATGGAGTAATAAGTCGTTTGACTTGTTAATTGACTTACTAAATGATGCATTACCTAGGGGACATAACTTATCGAAATCTTACTATGATGCGAAGAAATTGTTAAGGAACCTTGGATTGGGATATATTTCAATTCATACTTGTAAGTATGACTGTGTTCTTTATTGGGAGGAAAGTAAAGAACTTTAGGAGTGTCCTATTTGTGGTACATCAAGATGGCAGGTGGATGATGGGAGAGGGAAAAAGATACCGATGAAAATCCTTCGATACTTTCCTATTAAGCCACGATTACAAAGACTGTTTATGTCAACAAAAATAGCCATAGATATAAGGTGGCATAAAGAGAAACGCATTGATGATAACATTATGCGTCATCCAGCTGACTCAATAGCATGAAAAGAGCTTGATAGAAAGTTCCCATGGTTTGGAAAAGATTGTCATAATGTTTGACTTGGATTGGTTTCGGATGGATTTAATCCTTTCGGTAATATGAGTAATTCATATAGCATGTGGCTGGTGATTCTAGTCCCATATAATTTACCTCTATGAAAGTGTATGAAGGACCCTTTTATGTTGTTATCTTTGCTTATTCCAGGACCTACTGCTCCTGGTAAGGACATCGATGTTTACTTGCAACCATTAATTGATGACTTAAACATCTATAGGAATATGATTTAGAAACTTTTGATGTTGTTGAAGGCAACATATTTACAATGTGTGCTGCTGTATTGTGGACTATCAATGATTTCCCAGCTTATGGGAATTTGTCGAGATGGAGCACTAAAGGGTATATGGCTTGTCCTATCTGTAATCATCAAACATATTCAACAAGGATACGAAGTAAAATATGCTATACGGGTCATCGTCGTTATTAGGAACATAGGCATAGATGGCAAAGAAGTAAACAGTTTAATGACACAGTTGAGTTAGGTGAAGCTCTGCTGCAGTTTTTGGGTGATGATATTGTTTACCAACTGTCATAGTTGGTTGACATTACACCTGGCAAACACCCAAGTAATAGAAAGCGTAAAAGAAATGATATTGAACTGAATTGGACTAAAAAAACATATTTTTCAGCTTCTCATATTGGAAGGATTTACTATTGAGGCACAATCTTGATGACATGCATATTGAGCAAAATGTTTGTAAGGCCATTTTAGGGACTGTTATGGGAATTGATGGGAAATCCAAAGACACTATTAAAGCTAGACTAGAATTGGAAGACATGAATATTAGAAAAGATTTGTATTTGAGAAGAAGAGATGATGGATCATACTTTATTCCGCCTGCTTGTTACAACATGTCAAAAAGTGAGAAACGAGCATTCTGTCAGTTCCTTTAATCAGTCCAATTTCCTTATGGAAATGCATCTAATATAGGCCGTTGTGTGAATGTTAAAGAGGGAAAAGTATCAGGGTTGAAAAGTCAAGATTGTCATGTACTTTTGCAACACTACTTCTTGTAGGAATACGTGGGTGTTTGCTGAAGGATGTGCCCTTACTTTAGGTTAACTCGGAGAGTTTTTTTTAATTAATTATGTTGCAAGATACTTAAAGTTCAAGAGCTTGATAAATTGGAGGAATACATGGCATTGATTCTATGTAAACTTGAACTATTATTCCCCCTATCGTTTTTTGATGTCATGGTCCATTTGGAAATTCACTTACCATATTAAGCAAAACTTGGTGGACCGGTTCAATTTCGATGGATGTTTCTGATTGAAAGGTAATTCATATTAAATTGAGCAAGTTTTTTCTATGTTATTTGTTTGTAACAATTCCTAAGTTTTTAACTGTTTATGTTCAGGTTTTTATGCTCTCTTAAGCATTATGTATGTAATAGAGCTCGACCAGAGGGGTCTATTGCAGAGGCTTATATAGCAAATTAATGCTTGAGTTTTTGTTTAATGTTCTTAACTGATTTAATAGACCGAAATGTAACTTTGATTTCAATAAAGATGGTGGGTTGTCTATTTTCTCCCAAAAAGTTAGGCCACTTGGTGTAGGTAAATATGTCGAGTTAAGTAAGGACGTATTCAAAATTGCCCATTAGTATATTTTGAACAATTGTGAGAACGTCGATATATACGTGGAGTACTGTATTCCTTTTCATTCAAACAATCATATTACAATTTTCTTCATTAACTCTGAAATCTTACTATGTTTTTTTTCTTCCAATAGAGGGCACAAGGCTACAATTAGAAGCAAAGAGATCGTTAATGTTGAAGAAAGACATAGGCAGAAGTTTGTATCATGGTTTAAAAATCGAGTAAGTTGTTATATTAATTACAAATTATGAAAATATGAGAATATGATGAGATCCTCATATTTATTTTCAATTTGTCATACAGATGATACAATTACATAACCGTAACGTGCAAAAAGCGACAACAACATTATATAGTTTTGCATGTGGGCCTCATATCTGCAGGAAGAAATACTCAGGTTGCATTGCTAATGGGGTGCGATATCACATACAAGATCTAAATATTCAAGTTAGAAGTCAAAATAGTGGGATTATCATTGAAGGGTGTCATGACGACGAAATCATTGACTTCTACAGTGTCATATCTAAAATTATAAAGTTGCATTACATCAAGGATAAGAAAGTTATTCTACTTAAATGAAAATGATTTGATCTAACTGACATGAGAGTGAATGGGCATATTACTAGCACAAAGGTTAGTAATACATGGTATGATAATGATCCTCTTGTCCTTGCAACTCAAGCCAAACAAGTTTTCTACGTCAACGATACTATGTTGGGTCGCAATTGAAAGGTTGTTCAAAAGTTTCAACAAAGGAATGTCTTTGATTTTTGTGAAAGGGATATTGGTGAATTGGATGAAGATGCTAATAAAGTCTATCAAGATATTGGATTGGAGATCAATAATGAAGGTATTCTAGTAGAAGATACAAATATATTATCATTCTATAGGAGAGATGTAGAGCCCAACATAGTTTAACTAGATGAAGTCCAACCCCATCTTATCTTACAAACAGATGAAGACTATACTTAGGATGACTTCAATGACAATGACGACACTTTGCTGGAATATATTAGTGACGAAGAATCTCCCGATAATGTACTTAATGATGATGATTTTTTTCATCTTGATCATAATGATTGAATGTAAGTTTCATTGTTTATATTATTTCAAATGTTAATAAGATAATTGCTTCATGTTGTTGATGTTTTAGTTATGTTAATTAAGTATAGTTTTAATGTTTCACAAAATGTTAATTTTATTTTGCAATTATAATTATACATTATGTTCATAGTTTGTTTTACACAGATTCATTATGATGGCACCTGAACGAAACAAAAGAAACCACCCAGATGAAGTTTCTACTACAGAACAACCAGCAATTGCATCATCAAATGAGGGAGTTCAGCAACAACAACCTTTACCATCATCGTTTGGTAGTTATGAGGGATCTTTAGGTATGTTTTTGATAACCAAACATATTTACATTTATGCTCTGATTACATGTTTAGTGTATTTTTATCATTATGTTTTTTTCAGGTTCCAATACTGGCCTCAGAAAACAAGGTAGAGGTAAGAAAAAAGGAGTTGAGTTACAACGGATGAATGTTGTAATGAATTCCAAGTTTTCAGTGACAATTGACTCAACACAAGGGCACCCAGTGGATAAGATCCAAGCTGCAAAGTTGACCAGTGAGTTGGGCATTGTTGTTTGGAATGAGTTACTTTGCCTTCAGCATGTTAGGCAGTTGAAGGAAGACAACTTAATGCAAAATGCTTTGGATAAATTTTTGGTAATATTTCAATTCATTTCATTATACGTGTTGCAATTTTACTTAACTAAATTAATAACTTATCTAATACATGTTTTCATGGATGAAGCTCAATATCGTTGATATCGACACACTTGAGATTTCAAGCAGTGTTAGTTCACTGCTGAAACAAAGGGTGAAGAATCACCAATATCGACTTCATAAATATTATCATTCTTTTCCTTCCGATGAAGAGGCAAGGAGACATGTGCCGGAATGGGAGACTGAAGAAAATTGGAATAAATTGTGTGATTATTGGGCTTCAGCGAAGGTTCAGGTTTGTTTTTTTCCTCTTCATATTTCCTTCCATTAATTATGTTTATACATCTCATAACTACTTCTCTTAATTTAGGAAAAGTGTTCTAAAGCCAAGGCCAACAAAGCCTTAATGAATACTCCTCATAACACTGGCTCTAGTCATTTATTGTTGTCAGACAAAAATTAGTAAGTGTATCGTTTTCAATTTATTATTCTATTTTTAATACAATAAATTCTAATTGGTTATAATTTTTAAATTCATATTATAGAGTCAAATAGAACTCCAAGGGTAAGAGTGTGATAGGATCACACTGTACAAGCACACACACTACAAGGAAGGTCAAGGCTGGATGTTTGAATAGGCACAAAGTAATTATGTAAGTACAAATAAATTAATATTACAATTTATTTTTATGTAATAGTAAGTAATTATTTTTTAGTTAACTTGATTTTCTACTTTAAATTATAGGACAAGTGTTAGCGTCTTTTTTTCTATCTTTTTGTGCGTTAATTTTCTTTATTCTTTAGGTTTGAAGTTATACTTAATGGGAATTAATCTTGTTTTATGTTAAGGTATATTTTGGAACCAAATAAAAAGAACTGAAAACAGTTTGGGACAAAAAGAGCCTAACTAGGAATTAAACCTAACTAGACATGGCCTCGTGCAGTAAATTAAGTGGTGAACAAACCAGACCAAAACATAATGCATATTAGGAACATCTGCCAAGGAAACATAAAATGATGCAATTGAGTAAGAAACGCAGCAGCATGATAGAAGCAAGTAGGAAACGCAACACGCAAACACATCCCACATCAAGACGATGACACATAACTGGGTAGGGAATTTTTCTTTAACAGAAAATGACAACGTAGAGAGGGAGTGAGGTTTGCAAGGTTTTAAGTGAATAGTGGGGTGGACCAAGAACAACAAGCTTTATTCGTAAAATCAAAGCAACAATGGAGGGGACGACAGTGAGAGTGGAAGAAGAGAGTTTGCGTAAGAGTGGTGAGGCATGAATAATAAGGTGGTCCATTAAGGTTAAATTGTCCCATTGATGAATAGTGAACAAGGAGAGGAGAAGAGGGGGCTTACGACAGAGAAAAGAAGGATAGTGTGAAAAGAAGAGAAGAACACCTACGACAGTCCTAACGCCAGCGACTGTTCCAACGCCCGCGACAGTCCCAAATAGTTAGGAAAAATTGTGATGTTGTGTAACTAAACTTTCATTTCTTGGTTTACGGAATCCTAGTTATTGAACTCTGAATGTTGTGAGAGTTTCGTTCTTTATTTCAATCGATTTATTAGTCAACTATTAATTATTTTTCTAGGTCATTATTTGATTGTTAGATTTTACAGTTAGGTGTGCAACTAGTTTGTGATTTTATTTAATCAATCGCTAGATTAAACAGATTGACGTTCAATTCTTTTAATCAAAAATAGCGACTAGGATTTTTGTCTACTATGTTAGGGATATGATTCTAGGAAAAATAATTGTCTAGTCTAAATATACATTTTATGTACATTGTCTAGTTCGTCGATTTTCCTGATTCGTAAAGCTATTAATTAATTAAATTTGAGATCATATCTAGGTTATTGATTAATAAGGGTTAATTCAAATACATGTTTTGGTTAGCTAAACATAAGAGAAAATAGGTAAAGAAATTTACCACAACGGATGCTTAACTAATAAATTGGTTATTTTTAGTGTCGATGATCAACGCAAGTTCAATAATGAAGAAGACCGAAAACCAAGATTTGTTCCTATTGATTGTTAAATTCTCATTTTTTTGCTATTAGTTATTTTTCAATTTCGTATTCCATTTAAATTCTGTTTAATTCATAATTTTAAAACCCCCTTTTTTATTGCATAACTACTAACGTCTGAATTCCTTATGGGAACGATCTCTACTTTCCACTACTACATTAATTTGTGTTGCAGGAAGTTGGTTTATTTTTATATTTGGTTGCAGGCAACAATAGTCACCAAATTTTGGCACCGTTGTTGGGGAAATTTTGACGGTTTATGTACGTTACACGTTCGAATCAACCTGAAAATTTGCAGTACAATCCTGAAATTGTGAAAACAACAAAGGCATTAAGAAAGCGGATGAAAGTAAGATAACAAGTACTGAGAGAAGAACGAAAAAGGGAAAGGAACATGGATGCAAATTGCCCTTTATGCCAACTAAGGACCGACAGCCTTACTACATTAATTTTCTGAATTTAGGTGATAATAACACTTTTGAGTTGAAGTCGGGACTAATTCACTTGTTACCCACTTTCCGAGGCACATTAGGAGAAGATCCTTATAAACACTTGAAGGAGTTTGATATTGTTTATATGGGGATAAAGCCTACTAATGTCACTGAAGAGTAGATAAAGTTGAGGGCTTTTCCCTTTTATTTGAAGGACAATGCCCAAGATTGGTTATATTATTTACCTACTGGAAGTATTAGAACATGTGCATAGATGAAGAAGTTATTTCTAGAGAAATTTTTCCCAGCTACCAGGGTCGCTAATATTAGAAAAGAAATCTGTGGCATTCGAAAAAGCACCAAGGAGTCATTATATGAATATTGGGAGAGATTTAAGAAGCTGTGTGCAAGCTGTCCCCATCATCAAATCAGCGAGCAACTATTGATTCAATACTTTTATGAAGTTCTTTTACCGACTAAGAGGAGCATAATAGATGCTGCAAGTGGAGGAGCGCTAGCTGATAAAACAATTTGGAGCTCGGAATGATTATGGTTCAAGACATGTTAATGAGATTGGAGTTTCATCATTGGAAAGAAGATTAGATGATTTTACTTTTTTAGTGTATCAACTTGTAGTATCAAGGAAAGAATAAGTTAAGACTTGTGGTATTTGTTCTATGGTTGGCCATCCCACGGATATGTGTCCCACTCTACAAGAAGACCAAGTTGAAGAAGCCAAGGTAATGGGTGGTTATTTGGGACAACCTCAAAGGAAGTATGACCCATTTTCAACCACATATAATCCGGGTTGGCGAGATCATCCAAACTTTTGTTATGTAAACAATTAGGGACAACAAGTAATTTCTAATTTTCAGCCATATAAATAGCCTTATGTGCCTAGAGAGCAACAGCAAATGGGATAAATTTCTGGTGAAAATAATTTTTTGGAGGATATAGTCAAGACATTGGCCACGAATACTGTGAACTTTCAATAGAATACCATGAAATTTTAGCAAGATATGCAAGCCAACATATAGAATCTTGAGACTCAAATGAGCCAAATGGCGATTGCCATCAATAGGTTGGAGGCAAAAAATTCAGGAAAGTTCCCTTCTCAACCTGAGGTGAATCCAAAGAAGAGTACTTGTGCTATCACACTTCAAAGTGGTAAAGAGTTAAAGGAACCTAACCTAAAGGTTTCTAAGCGAGAGGTTGAAGAAGAAGTATAAAAAGAAGTTCCAAAGTAGTCATAAGAGAAAAAGGAGGGTGATTCTTGCATTGTCATGCCTAAGTTCAGTGTACAACCTCCTTTTCCTAGTTGTTTTTCCAAGCAGAAGGAGGAGGAGCGACAAAGAAATTCTAGAAACTTTTCTCAAGGTACAAGTCAATATTCCTTTGCTTGATGCTATTAAACAAATTCCTCGTTATGCTAAATTTCTTAAGGAACTCTATACCTCAAAGAGAAAGTTAAGTGGCAATGAAAAGGTGCAATTGGGTGAGAACGTTTTCGCTATGCTTCAAAAGAAGTTACCTCGTAAGTGTCCAGATCTAGGCATGTTCATAATCCTTTGTAAAATAGGTAATCTGAAAATTTAGAAATCATTGTTGGATTTAGGTGTGTCGATTAATGTTATGCCTTAATATATTTATGAATTTTTTAATATGGGGCCTCTAAAAGAAACTGGTGTCATAATCTAACTTGCTAATCGATCTAATGCCTATCCAAAGGGTGTTCTTGAGGAAGCCCTAGTTCAAGTTGATAATATGATTTTTCCTGCTGACTTTTATGTCTTATAGATGGGTAATGAAGATTCATCCACTTCAGTTCCAATTTTATTGGGAAGACCATTTTTGAAATCTTCTAAAACAAAAATTGATGTCTATGATGGGTCTTTAATTATGGAGTTTGATGGTGATGAGATTAGGTTCAATATTTATGATGCCATGAAATTTCCTAATGATGATCAATCTTTGATTTCTGTGAGTTTTCTTGATACTTTAGTGCAGGAAACATTCCATTTAGATGGACCAGATAAATTATGGATTGCATTGGAAAATAGCTTGGATATTCAGGAAGGAAAAACACTAGCCAATTATCTTGCCATTCTTGAGGAGCTAGATACTACTATTAAGATTTTAGAGTGGAGCAAATACTTGGAGTAATAGGTATGCTTTCTGGAGCTAACTAGAAATAATTCGAAGTTGTTGCCATCTCTTATACAACCATCAGAATTGGAGTTAAAGGCTCTTCTAGGTAACTTGAAATATGTGTATTTAGGTGAGCATGAAACTCTTCCTGTTATTATTTCGAGCAGACTAACATCTTCGTAGGAAACACAATTATTGGGTATGTTAAATTACAAAGATTCTTTTGGATGGACTATGGCTGATTTGAAAGGGATTAGCCCATTAATTTGTATGCACCGAATTCTATTGGAAGATGGAGCTAAGGAAACAAGACAGCCTCAACAAAGATTGAACCCACCAATGATGGAGGTAGTCAAGATGGAGATTCTGAAGCTCCTCTACGCTAGAATAATCTATCCAATTTCAGACAGTAAATGGTTAAGTCTAATACAAGTGGTTCCTAAGAAAACTGGAGTGACCGTAGTGGAGAACACTTCAGGTGAATTGGTGCCCACTCGTGTGCAAAATGGGTGGAAGGTTTGTATAGATTACAGGAAGTTAAATTTTGTTACTCGTAAATATCATTTTCTACTTCCTTTTATTGACCAGATGCTTGAAAAACTTGTAGGGAAAACTCATTATTGTTGTTTAGATGGTTATTCAGGTTATCACCAAATTTCTGTTGCACCAGAGGACTAGGACAAAACAACTTTCTCATGTCCTTTTGGCACCTTTGCATATCAAAGAATGCCTTTTGAACTATGTAATGCACCTGCCACGTTCCAAAGGTGTATGGTAAGTATTTTCTCTGATTGTGTGGATGAATGTATTGAAGTTTTTACGGACGACTTTATAGTTTATGGTGAGTCTTTTGATACTTGCTTGATTAACCTTGAAAATTTTTTGAAACGTTGCATTTAAAATAACTTGATTCTGAATTATGAAAATTGCCATTTTATAGTTGATCAAGGGATAATCTTAGGCCATATAATGTCTTCTAAGGGAATTGAGGTTGATAAAGCTAAGATAGAAATCATTAAATCTCTTCCTTACCCCATAAGTGTACGAGAAGTTCATTCTTTTCTTGGACATGTAGGTTTCTATCGACGCTTTATCAAAGACTTTTCAAAGACCACTCAACCCTTATGCAAGTTACTTCAAAAAGATGCGGAGTTCAAGTTTGACAAAGCATGTAGGAAAGCATTCGATGAATTGAAAGAGTATCTCTGCTCCAATAATCCAGCCCCCAGATTGGAGTCTCCCATTTGAGACAATGTGCGATGCAAGCGACTGTACGTTAGGCATTGTTCTGGGCCAAAGGATGAACTGAGTGCCGCATGTGATTTACTATGCTTCGATGATGCTAAATGACACCCAGAAAAACTATTCAACAATAGAAAAAGAATTATTGGCAACTGTTTTTAGGCTGGAGAAGTTTCTTTCATATCTATTGGGCACACATGTCATAGTTTATTCTGATCATGTTACGTTGAAGTATTTGTTGTCCAAAAAGGAAGCAAAGCCATGTCTTATTCGTTGGATTCTACTGCTGCAAGAATTTGATGTGGAGATACAAGACAAAAGGGTAACTGAAAATCTGGTTGCAGATCACCTTAATCGTATCCGTCTAGACACAACTTCAGACAACCTGAAAAATGAATTTCCAAATGAACATTTATTCTCCACATGACATGTAACACCTTGTTATGCTGACATAGTTAATTTTTTGATTACCAAGTCGTTACCTAGTACTTTATCACGAGTTGAAAAAAGATAAAATCAAAAGAGAGGCTAAATATTATGCATGGGATGAGCCACATCTGTGGAAATATTGTTCTGATCAAATTATTAGGCGATGTGTTTCTAATGATGAAATCCCTTCTATATTGAATTTTTACCATTCTTTTGCATGTGGTGAACACTTTGGTCCTAGAAGGACAGCCTGTAAGGTGCTTAAATGTGGTTTGTTTTGGCCTAAACTATTTTATGATGCTTATATATTTTTCAAGTCTTGTGATCGATGTCAAAGAACAGGTGGTTTAGGACCAAAAAACCAAATGCCACTCACGAATATCCTGGTATATGAAATTTTTTATGTATGGGGAATTGATTTTATGGGCCCTTTTCCTTCATCTTTCGGTAAGACATATTCTCGTTGCTGTGGATTATGTTTCAAAATGGGTTAAAGCTAAGGCTACTTATACTGATAATGCTAAAGTTGTTGATTTTGTTAAGTCTCATATTTTTGTCAGGTTTGGAGTGCCTAGACCAATAATTAGTGACCACGGGACTCATTTCTGTAGCCGAATTGTTGAGGTTTTACTGAAGAAATATGGTGTTACACATCGAACTTCAACAACATACCATCCCCAGATAAGTGGATAAGCTGAAGTTTCTAATAGGGAAATCAAATCAATTTTGGAGAAAGTGGTTAATCCTAACAGGAAGGATTGTAGTTTGCGTTTAGATGACGCGCTATGGGCATACATGACAGCATATAAAACTCCTATTGGTATGTCGCCATACAAGTTAGTATTCAGAAAACCTTGTCATTTACCTGTAGAATTGGAACATAATGCTTATTGAGTTGTCAAAGAATGCAATTTGGATTTAACTGAGGTTGTAATTGATCGAAACTTACAATTTCAAGAGTTGGAAGAGATACGTAATGAAGCTTATGAGAGTGCTCAAATCTATAAAGAAAAGAATAAGGCCTTTCACGACAAAATCTTAATTAGAAAAGAATTTTCCACAGGATAAAAGGTCCTTCTTTAGCACTCTAAACTAAAGCTCTTTCCTGGTAAATTACGATCTCGTTGGATAGGTCCATTTGTTGTTACTAATGTTTTCTCACATAGTGAAGTTGAAATTTAGAGTTTAGACACATTTAAAGTATTTAAAGTTAATGGACACTGATTGAAACCGTATTATAAGAATTTACAAGTTAAAACTGCGGAAGAAATTAAACTAGCTGAGCCATTTTATTCTGAATAAGTTAATAAGTTTTTTCGTCTAGCTAATATGACGTTAAAGAAGCGTTCTTGAGAGGCACCTCAAGATTTATTTTAATTTAAGTTTTTTTTCATTTTTTCATTTCATTTCATTTATCTTAGTTTTCTAAAAAAAAGGTGGAGCTACGTTGGTGGTTGCATAGTTCATTCTCCATTAATGTTACTTACGTTGTTTTGGCCCCATTTTGTGAAATTATATTAAACAATTTTCCATTAACCTATTAATTGTCCATTACACATCTCCCTTGGGTGTTGTTTTTGTTTCTAAGTGGTGAGCACGCAAATCATCATAAAATACAACACTTTTGTTCCAAAGTAGCGTTACTTTCGTTTTTAGTTCATGGTAAGATTTTGGTAAAACTTGATTCACCATTACAGGGCATTTAATTACAAGGATTTTGACATTTTCCCTTTCCTTTTTACCCTATCAATAAACCACTCACCAATAGCCAAAAGCCCCCTTTATGGCCACCAAAATAAACCACTCCACTGTAACACATTCTTTTGCAAGTGATCCGACTATTTTAGCACTCCTACAATGCATGGAGCGCAGATTGGACAGATTGGAGCACAATAGCTCGCTTTCTTTGAACAGCAAAAGTTTCAACTCCCTTTTCCAACAACACCTTGATGCATTAACAGAGAAGCTTCTTAAACCTTTATTTTCTTTATTTTCTTGTATTTTTCTTTTTCTTGTACATTGAGGACAATGTAGCTTAAGTGTGGGGGGAAACATTGAATGTTTGTGTGACTCTGTGTTTTGAATTTACTGTTTTTTTGTTCGTTTTGATTTTGATTTTTTCTTTTCTATCTTTCAAATTGCATGTGATTTGTGTTAAACCATGAAATTCTATCTTAATAGTTGGAATGAGACTGAATTGCATGCTTGAAGTCGAATTAGGCAAATTGAATAGAAGGTGAATCATACTGATTGATTAAAGTAGTCAGTTACATAAGTTTACTCAGAAATTGGTGCTTGAGTGATTAGGTAATGTATAGAAGCATAATGGATTTTCAATTGAGCCTATATGAAGAATTGAGCCTATATGACTCCATTCAAAAGTCATTTCATTTCTTTGTGTGTGTGATACTCCCTTAGGTGATTACCTTCAGAACTTACTCTGAACTGGTTTGAATCTATTAGATGCATGCTAGATAGAAATGATTAAGGCCCTTTTTCTTTTAATCCTTGACTTAAATGACCCACCTATCTTATTTACCCTTGTAAACCCCTTTGAGCCTTTACCCTTTTTGTTTCTTAAAGAAAAATTCTAAAACATCAAAATCCATTAGCCTTACCTATTCATAAGTTTAATAAAGTACTAAGTTAGCTAGTTTTGGGACTTTTGGCTATATTTTTTCTGAGACAAGTTTACTGATACTTCTACTTATAGAGCACATTGTATTTAGTTACTGTTACTGATTATTGTTTCCTTAGTATTAAAAAAAAGAAAAAAGAAAAAGAAAAAGAAAAAGTAAAGGATCAAGTATAGTAGTGAAAATAAAATTTGACTAGTTAGTTATTTACATGCAATTCTCGTAAATACATTTTGTTGTCCCTTTGTATATTTAATTCTTTATGACTACCTGTGAATAACCACTCAAAATCCTTTTGACTTACCTTAACCTTAGCCCCATTACAACCTCAAATAAAGCCCTTTTGGTCTATTTTAGCATGTAATCACTGTAGAAGATAATTGGTGTATTTGCAAGCCTATGGTAGTGTGATTTCCTATAGGGAGTTTTGAGCAAAACACAACCCATAAATACTTGAGTGAAATGAGTGAATTCTATGAGGAAAATCCATTGTGAGTTTATGCTTATCTTTGAATGATAGTTTCATAAGTTGAGTTTGTTTATGTGCACTGATGAAAACTAATTGTGATGTGTGTAATAGCTTGAAATTCGATTGGCCAAAGTTTGAATGATTGCACGCGCTTAGTTTCTTTGAAAATGAATTGATAGAATTTGATGGTCATGTTTAATTTGCTCGAGGGCGAGCAAAAGGTTAAGTGTGGGGGAGTTTGTTGGTGTCTTTATTTTCTATCTTTTTATGCGTTAATTTTCTTTATTCTTGAGGTTTGAGTTATACTTAATGGGAATTAATCTTATTTTATGTTAAGGTGTATTTTGGAACCAAATAGAAAGAACTGAAAACAGTTTGGGACAAAAAGAGTTGAACCAGGCGTTGAACCTAACTAGATATGGCCTCATGCAGTAAATTAAGTGGTGAACAAACCAGACCAAAATGCAGTGCACATTAGGAACATCTGCCAAGGAAACACAAAACAATGCAGTTGAGTAAGAAACGCAACAGCATGATAAAAGCAAGTAGGAAACGCAACACACAAACACATCCCACATCAAGACGACGATGCACAACTGGGTAGGGAATTATTCTTTAACAGAAAATGACAGCGTAGAGAGGGAGTGAGGTTTGCAGGGTTTTAAGTGAATAGTGGGGTGGGCCAAGAACAACAAGCTTTATTCGTAAAATCAAGCAACAGTGGAGGGGGTGGCAGTGAGAGTGGAAGAAGAGAGTTTGCGTAAGAGTGGTAAGGCATGACTAGTAAGGTGGTCATTAAGGTTAAATTGTCCCATCGATGAATAGTGAACAAGGAGAGGAGAAGAGGGGGCTTACGATAGAGAAAAGAAGGATAGTGTGAAAAGGAGAGAAAAACGCCTGCGACAGTCCCAACGCCAGCGACTGTTCCAACGCCCGCAATAGTCCTAAATAGTTAGGAAAAATTGTGATGTTGTGTAACTAAACTTTTATTTCTTGGTTTACAGAATCTTAGTTATTAAAATCTAAATGTTTTGTGACTTTTGTTCTTTATTTCAATCGATTTATTAGTCAACTATTAATTATTTTTCCTGGTCATTATTTGATTGTTTGATTTTACAGCTAGGTGTGCCACTAGTTTGTGATTTTATTCACTCAATCGCTAGATTAAACATATTGATGTTAAATTCTTTTAATCAAAAGTAGCAACTAGGATTTTTGTCTACTACGTTAGGGACATGATTCTAGGAAAAATAATTGCCTAGGCTAAATATACATCGTATGTATATTGTCTAGTTCGTCAATTTTCTTGATTTATAAAGCTATTAATTAATTAAATCTGAGATCGTATCTAGGTTATTGATTAATAAGGGTTAATTCAAATATATGTTTTGGTAAACTAAACATAAGAGAAAATAGGTAAAGAAATTTACCACGATGAATGCTTAACTAATAAATTGGTTATTTTTAGTGTCGATAATCAACGCAAGTTCAATAATGAAGGAGATCGGAAACCAAGATTTGTTCCTATTGATTGTTAGATTCTCATTGTTTTGCTATTAGTTATTTTTCAATTTCGTATTCCATTTAAATTCTGTTTAATTCACAATTTAAAAACCCCCTTTTTTATTGTGTAACTACTCACGTCTGAATTCCTCGCGGGAACGATCCTTACTTTCCACTACTACATTAATTTGTGTTATAAGAAGTTGGTTTCTTTTTATATTTGGTTGCAGGCGACAGCAGTCACCAACAAGATGCAGGAATTGTTGCAGACGTCACTGGCTGAGGGGAATCAACCCAATGTCGATGACATTTGCAACAATGTCCTTGGTACATGATCGGGCTATATCAAAGGTCTTGGGTATGGCCCTAAGCCTGTAGGTGCCTCTTCGTCACGACCAATATTATTGAAGGCGCTTCAAGAGGAGAACAAGACACTGAAGACTAAGTTAGATCATAATATTAAAGAAGTTAATAAGCTTAAAAAATTAGTTATACAAATGTTAGGTTCTGCATATGTTAGTGGTAGTGACTCATATAAAGACTTTTAGTTTGTAAATGATATGTAAATATTTTATTGTTAAAAATGCATTCCATTTTATATGTTTATTTTATTTCAATTTATTATTATTTAAAAAATATGTCACTAACATTAAATAATTTTAATATTTCATACTGTCTTAAAAATTGTAATAAATTCAATATAAATTCATTGTTAACAATTTTAATAATTATTAAATTGAAAATAATTTTTATCATTAACTAACATTAGCTACCAAAACAAATTCATCACAAAAAGTCTTTAAAATTGTAATAAATTAAAATAAATTCATTTTCAACAATTATAAAAATTATTAAATTAAAAATTAAAAATTGTGACTAAATAATATTAGCTACTAAAAAATTTCGTCACAAAAGGATTTTGCTACCAGAATAAAATAGTCACAAAATTCTAATAGCTACGAAATGCTAATTCGTCATAAAAAGTTTTTACCCACTTTTAAGAAACGTCAACAAAAACTTAGTAGTTAATACTATTCTGCTACAAAAATAAAATCGTCACTAAAAACAATTACCTATAAATAGAATTTAGTAGGTAAAAAGTTTACTACAACAAAATATGGAGTTTAATGACACTTTTTTGTGTCTTAAAAATAATTTTAGATGCTTTATAAAGCGTAGAAAAAACAAGTGTCACAAAAATTATTTTCAACAGTTTTCTTAGATACATAGATGTGTCAAAAAACATACATTTTTTACACATCTAAGCATCAAAAATCTAAATGTCGAAAATATATTTACACATAGATGCATCGACAACATACATTTTTGACTGTTTTCTTAGACACATAATATTATTTTAGACATTTTTTGTAAGCTTTTAGATGATTTTCTCTATCAATATTTTTCACTTTTAGACAGTTTTTTACGTCAAAAAATTCCACCATTTTTTAGTAAAAAAAATCTTACAATTTGTTTGTGCATTTTTTTTAAGATCACTCACATGCATATTATTATAACAAATTTTACAAACTAATCTAAAATATGTAAAATTTATGATTAATGAAAGTAACTGCAAAAATGCTTGTTCAAGGTCCTGTTGTCGATTAACGTGAGTTGACTAAAATTTTAAAAACAGTGTTGTACTAACTAAGAACAATCAACTATATTTATCATATTTTTCAATTTATACATTATAGTAAGAACAATTTTTATCTTCTGATATTCCCTTGGTTGTATGGTGGATGTATGATAGTACAAAGTGGGTAGTTGATCATTTCCAAGAACTTTGATTTTGTGCCATATCTAGACATGAGCCCCTTCACACGATTCTGTACATCAGCCTCCCATGCTTTTGGACAGGCAAGAATGTCGATTGTAGGACTGCTCATTGGCATTGTCACATGATTGAAGCAAATTCACCTGCAATGTTGGCCCCAGGTTTTGGTTCCTATTTTATGGCGACAAGGTGCCAGAAATTGGGGTATTCTTAAAATAAAAATATATACATATATACTCAACATCAAGATAAAAAGAATTAAACAAACAAACAAATAAATATAAATTAACAGACTTTTAAAATAAAATAAATAAATAAGTAAATAATTATATAAATAAATAAAATTCATAGAGGGAGTAAAAGAAAATACCCAAAGATTCAAATAAAATAACATAGAATAAATTGGAAATGAAAATAAATTGAATTGGGCGTTAAACAAATTTTTAACAATTGAACTAACAAATTAAAATAGAAAAATCAAAAGAATAAGAGTCACGGGTGTGAGTTTTCATTTCTCACGCCCATGAGACAAAGGCGTTGCAATCGTAATGAAGCACGATCACGACTTTTGATGAACAGTGGAGAATTTCCTTGGAGCACGATTGCCAATTTCAGTGAACAGTCGCAAAAAATGAAGTTCGCACGATCGCGACTTTTCTGAGAAATTTGGGATTGTCGCGACTGTGCTTGTGCACGATCGCAACATCCCTGTCACGTACACCCACTTTATAACTTCATAACTTTCAATCCAGATATCCAAAAATTACAAACTTTATATCATTGGAAATCTAAGAGAAAGATCTACAACTTTTATGAAGACAATTTTTTAAAATTTTGCCTAGATCAATATAATTTATTCCTTGAAATTTCAAAACACATTTTATCCCCTTTTTCCTCTTTTCTTTCTACTGTCAATATATATAACTATCAGCTATATCCGAAAGACCTGAATCCAAAATTTAAATTCATATATACAAAACTCCCTTTAGACAATTTACTTAAAGAAAACCCAGCAAAAGATCGTCACACAACCAATAATTTTATTCCCAGCCACAATGACAACTTAACAGAAAGAAAATTTTGCATATATACATACGAGAATCTCTACAACTTTCATTGTCAATTTTTCTACAAAACAGAGTTTTTGCATAGCTTCATATTACATATTAGAAGCCACATCAGTAATAGAATATATAAATTATAATCTTGAATGCTCATGCATGATATGCTTATAAGTACCCAAAAGTTTCTAAACTAACTAGTCACAAAAGTCTGAAATTCTTAGAGTTGCCAAACTTTGCAAAGGTTCAATGATCTGTTTTGTCTATCCCTGAAGAGTGGGAAAATTTGTGGAGGGAGCTAGGAAGCTCAGTGGCTAATATGTTTATAGCCAGCGATAACAAACCGCACACAAATCAAGCACACACACATACACACACACACACACACATATAGTGTTATATTAATTTCAACATATCACAACCTTCACATTCTAAATTTGAGAATTTTACATAAACATAAATACTTCATCTCACAAATCAAATCATAAAATGAATTGATAATCAAATCATAAAACACAATTGTACTTTATACTTAACAATTCTAGATACAATGCACAAACATAATGGCTCAAGAGAATCCCATTAAACAGAATGACGAAATCGAAGTTTACACCATAAACAGAATGAGTCCATTTTTCAAAGCTCATATGCCGCAAGCGGGCAGCTGGGAGAAGGCTTTTGGTTAACGTGCACGTGACGAACAAAATGGTATCCCTCTTACCCATATAAGCAGATTTTTTGAATCATACATATTTCATAACATATTCATATTTTCCATGCTTCTTAAATTTTTATGTTTTTGCATCAATACTAAAATGCAGTTTCTTTCAAAGTAGACATGATAACAATTTATAAGACATTTTTCTCACATTCACAATGATTCAAGACACACATATTTAACTTACATACACATAAATTGTAACATCCCGATACCCATGTTAAGGCTAGAATAGTAAATTATGATAAATTTATGTGAAATTAGGAAAATGCACGTCATGCATAAGTTAATTGTGACATACACAATTATTTTGCACATTTATATGATTGTACATATATTCATTGTCATTTCTGGGTAAATTGGTTTATAAATGGAAATGATGGATTTAATTGGAGTGTATTAAATGTGATTTGACAATTTTTGTACATTTTGGGTTTTTTGATTTTTTGGTGAATTATTTTGAGCTGAATATTTATTTGGAGAGTGTTATTATTATTTTAGAATTTTTGGTGAATTTTTCAAAAAAAAAGACAAATGAGAGTGTGACACGTGGCAGCCTCACATGCATCACAAATGGATTACATACATGGGTGCCACGTGTGAGTGAAAAAAAAAAGAGAGAGAGAAGAAGAACTCTTCTTCAGCGCTTTCGGTGTTCTTCTCTAGACATTATCCAATTCTCTTCTTTGAACATTTATCACCGAAACACTTGGTCCATATTTTTTATTTTGGCAGTCCATATATTGCTCTGTTTTCATTCATCTTTGATTTTCCCCAACCACCGAAACTTGTCCTTCAATATCACTGCTGGAATTTTTCTGAAATGAAGTAAGTTGTGTTTTCTGATTTTTTGGATATTGTAAATGATTTTGATGATGATTTTCTGTATAAATCAATACATGCATGAGAAGGTTGGCAGTAGAGTTAC